>JAWQEG010006874.1:10000-50887 GCA_033782935.1 Petrolisthes cinctipes | reverse complement strand
ATAGGAAAGAAAAAAAAACACAGATATAGGGACGTGGTTTATAAAATATAGCCTACTTAAAAAAATGAAAATATAAAAACACACACACACACACACACACACACACACACACACTCCATGGTACCGGTATATATTTTTCCCCAACACAGCCAAAAAATAAACGAAAAAAATAAAAATAAAAAAATAAATTACATATAAATTCTCCTATTCATTCATTCACCTGTATTTTACAATCTGGTTTAATCCTCTTTTCCAAGGCTGAAATGATTCCTTTTCATTTTTTTCCCTGGAACTGACATTTATATTAATTGACTTGCTGGTTTTCTAAGTGTTCCCAGTGTATGTATTTAGTATTGTTTGTTTTGTTTGTTTTTGTTTTGGTTTGGGGGGAAGGGGGGGGTACCTTATGTATGTGTGTGTGTGTGTGTGTGTGTGTGTGTGTGTGTGTGTGTGTGTGTGTGTGTGTGTGTGTGTGTGTGTGTGTGTGTGTGTGTGTGTTAAGGTGGCACAAAAAATATATATTTATAGAGGGAATTCAATGTTTAAAAAAATTATTGATAGATTGAAAGATACAGATGAAGTGATTGATAGATGGGTGGATAGATAGATAGATTGATGGATAGATATATAGAAAGATACATAGAAGACATATTCATACAGATAGATAAATAGATAGGTAGATAGATACATACAGTAGATAAACAGATAGATAGGTAAATGAATAGATACATAGATAGACTGATAGATAGGTAGATCGATCGATAGATACATATATAGATAGATTAATGGATAAATATATAGATAGATACATAGACAGATAGATAGGTCAATAGAGAGGATAGATACACAGATAGATAGGTCAATAGAGAGATAGATAGATAAAAGGAAAGATAGATGGAATAAAAGTACGAAAATAATAAATAGGAAATCGACAAGTAATAAAAATAAAATTGTGTGGAGCAAAAATTTGAATAACAGATATATTAAAAATTACAATCTGAGTGAAAATGTATTAAAAAAAACGTGTAAAAAGTGAAAAATGTACATGAAAAGTGGCAAGAGAAATTGGGTAAAAGAGGAGAAAAATGTGAAAATAAAGCGAGGTGTCAAAACAACTGTGTGATGACGTGAGAGAGAGAGAGAGAGAGAGAGAGAGGAGAGAGAGAGAGAGAGAGAGAGAGAGAGAGAGAGGGGGGGGGGAGACAAATAAATTATATATATATTTATAGCATCTCTTATTAACAGAAAATAATACAAATATAATAACAGATATTACCAACAGTAATACATCCATATATACGGTACTCTATGATACATAGTTACAACTTTAACTAACTTATATAATAATCATGAAAAATCTCAACTCTTTACCAATATAAATGAATACATAAATCAATATAACTCTTAGAAATAATAATAATAATAAATAGTTAACTCTTACCAATATAAATGAATAAATACAACTCTTACCAATAATAATAATAATAATAATAATAATAATAATAATAAAATGTTAAATCTTACCAATATAAATTAATAAATCTAACTCTTAATAATAATAATAATAATAATAATAATAATAATAATAATAAACTCTAAATTCTTACCAATCGTCTTGACAATATCAAAGTCATGTAGTGTGTATTGACGGGGAGGGGGCGCCAGAACCACTACCCCATTGGCAGGGCAACCCGTAGTGTGGGTGTGGGTGTGGGCGTGGCTGTGGGTGTGGTGGGTGTGGACGTGGCTGTGGGTGTGGGGGTGTTCCTTGTGATGGTGACTACCTCCTCCACCACCACCCAACACTATTCCTCCCCTCCCACGCCTCCTTCCGTACGGTCTCCCTCCAGTAAACATCGTGGTAGTTGTGGTAGTTGTAGTTGTGGTAATAGGAGTGGTATTGCTAGTTGACGTAGGGTTGTGGTGGTGGTAGTGGCTAGAGGGATAGTTGTTGTAGTAGTATTAGTGGTGGTAGTGGTAGTTGTAGTGGTAGAAGTGGTTGTGGTAGTTGTACTGGTAGTGGGATAGTTGTAGTAGTATTAGTAGTGGTGGTAGTATTAGTAGTAATATTAGAAGTGGTTGTGGTAATAGTACTGGTAGTGGGGATCGTAGTAGTAGTGGTAGTGAGATAGTTGTAGTAGTGGTAGTAGTGGGTAACCTTGGCAATAGTATCTTGATCACTTAATAATTGTGGGGGAAATATTTTCTGACATATACTCTCCACCACTTCCTTAATTCTTTCCCCAGTTAGATGGAGGGATAATTTTCTGACCAACTTGTAACACTTCCTCCTTCTTCGTTTTGTGTGTGTGTATGTTATAGGTTTCTGGGGAAATTTACTGTCTTTGTATGTACACAACTTTCTCTCTTTCTGTTTCTGCCACTTCTTTTTCTCTTCTCTTGTTTCTCGACGTCTCTGTTTATCTATTATTGCACCTTCTTTTCTTTGCACATTCCACTTTCTCTCTCATTCGTTTGATCATTCCTTTCTTCTCTTCTTTAACACAACTTCTTCTCCAGACAAGTTCCTTCTTTTTTTATCTTTCGTCTTCTCTATATCTCCTTCTTTTTCTCTTCTTGTCTTCTGTCCCACAAATTTACACGCACATCTCCTTTATATATCGTTGTTGTTTTGTTTCCTTTTCTTTACGTTTGTTATTATCTCACTTCTCTAAAAACACACCTTCTTCTTTTTCTCGTCCTCCTTCTTTTCTTCCCGCGACTTTTTGCACACTACACCTCTATTTTTTTGGCTCAACTGTACTCCACCACGCCTTCCTCTCTACACTCCAGCCGCGACCTTGCACACACACACACACACTCACACACACAAGGTCACCCCAAAACTTTTCCACCTCTCTTACGTCTATCCTTCACCGCGGTCTTTTCCTTCCTTGTTTATTTTATGTTATGGTGTACAGTATTACCGATTCAGAGCCTTCCTAACTAATTACTTTCTCTCCCTTTACGACCTTGCACACGCACACACACGCCCTCACACGCACGCACACGCCAAGCAAAGTCACACAAATATCCGTGTTCGTGGTGTTTTTATTTAGGCTCGTCGTCAGCTAGCTTCTTTCCTTGTGCGCATGCGTGTTCTTCTGTTTCTGGTTTTTGTTTACATGCGACTTGTCCATCCACGCCTTTACACTTTTCCCCAGCGGCCTTCACGCACACGGACACTCACTCACTCACGCCCACTGGTTTGTCACACACTCGCTCTCTCTCTCTCCCCTTCTCCAAATCCTCTCACACACGCTCTCCCCTCTCACTCTCTCCAAATGCTCACACACGCTCTCCTCTCTCTCTCTCTCTCTCTCTCTCCAAATCCTCACTCACACTCTCTCTCTCTCTCTCCCGCTCTCCAAATCCTCACACACACACTCTCTCACTCTCTTATTCTCTCTCTCCAAATCTTCACACACACTCTCTCTCTCTATCGTTCTGTTTACCTCCTTACACCACACGCCTTCCTTCCTTCCTCAGTTAATTTCCACACACACACACACACCTGCTCCACACGCCTCCTTATTCCACGCCCACTTGATCTACCGTTCCTCTAATTCTTGCACACGCCTTCAGTACACTTCAATCTCATTCTGTACAAACCAGTTATTCAAAAAAGTTTAAATACACACAGACTTCTCACTCTTCCAAAACTAATCTGTACACTTTTTTCCTATAAAATATTAACTAGTACTTTCTTCCTATTATATATTTCACTTGCACTTTCTTTGATATATTCACTAGCACTTTTTTAATATATTCATTAACACTTTCTTCCTATAAAATATTCACTTGCACTTTCTTTTTTAATATATTCACTTGCACTTTCTTTTTTAATATATTCACTTGCACTTTCTTTAATATATATCACTAGCACTTTCTTCTTTTTACAGTAATCACCAGCAGCACTTTGCAGGAATTTTTCGTATAGTTCCGAAACTCTTGATCGTTTTGGAGTCTATAGGTTATGAAATCGTCTTGTCTTCCTCCTCAGTCTACTCTCAATAATAATAATAATAATAATAAGCTTTCTGAAGTTTGTAAGCTCTTTAATTAATTAATGTATAGTTGTGGAGCGTCAGTAAGCTGCTTTTATTCTTATCAAGGGAAAGGAATGGGAAAATTAATGGTGTCTGTCAAATTAATGTAAAATCTCTTGTTTTTGTCGCAATTTGACGTTAGTTTAATACTATTTAATAACTTGTATTTTCTACCACTGTCTGGATTACAGTAGATATTCGAATTTTCTGTATCGTATTTCTGTATTTATTTATTTATTGGTTTAGTTCTGTATTTTTTCTAGTTCTCTATTCACTTCACCATCGCAATACACTTTTTGTATTTATTTATTTACTTATTGGTTTATTTCTCTATTTTTTTCTGGTTCTCTATTCACTTCACCATCTCAATAGGCTATAGACACTTCGCTCTTCAAAAGAAAAGTTACGTGACAATCCCTTCAAGTGGACCATTAATTAGCCAGTGAGGTCTCAGAATGGTCTACGTTTGTGCCTAATTGGTGTTGGGTGGTGGTAGCCTAACTCAGACGCAGACTTTCTCCCTTTCTCTCTCTCACTCACTCTCTCTCTCTCTCTCTCTCTCTCCCTCCTGCTGGGCGCTACGACACTTCACCCACCCACACTATCACCCTCAGTCCAGTGTTGTTGTTGTTATTGTTGCTGTTGTTGACGATGTGAGCTTTGTGTCTGTATGTCTTTTCAACGGGGGCACCACTTGAGGATTTCTTACTTGGAGTTTCTTTCTCTCACTTTCTCTCTCTCTCTTACCCTATGACCTCCAACCGAGTCTCCCCTTTCGACAGCCAGAAAATATATGATCCTCACCTTCCTTTCCTTTTATTCACACACACAGAGACAGAGAGAAGGGATTGAATGTTTCAGTACCAATAGACGACGACGCGATTGACTTGGCCGTGTCTCCCTAATCACATCACCTTCAAGGAACCCATTATTATTCACGAGATGTTAAAGAGGATGAAAGACGGCGACGTTATTATCCAGAAGCGGATTTTATTAATGTTGGTGGTACCGTACGTCACTCTCTCCGGATCTTTAATTAAATGATGGTGGAGATTTTAAACTGGCTGGGATTTAAACTTGTTGGGATTTAATCTTGGTGGGATTAAAAGCACCTAGTATTTACACATTTTTTGGTGGTATTTAAACTATGCGGTCAGAAGGAAAAGAGAAGGAGAGTAGGAGGAACATCATCACGCTCCATCTGCGGTCACACCATCACCATCACTATCACCACCAACACCACACCAGCAGCAGCAGCAGCGGTAATGTCAACGATCTTTGCGGACCAGTTCACCCATGGCTGTGTGTTTACCGGGAAAGCCAGTGGCCTCCTGATGTCACCTGCGACGCACTTCTCACGACTGCGTACCACATCGACGGCGAGAGGAATTGTGGGGCTCAGAGTTTGGACACCCCACCACTTCCCATAGACTGGAGCCCGGGCGACACACCCTTCCTCTCCCACTGCCGCAGCCACACTGACTCTTGACTGAAGTTGAACTGAACCTGGTTGAAGTGAAGATGGCAACGGGACTATAGGTAGGTAGGGAGGCGAGGCGAGGCTGGCAGGGTTACTTTCCAGCTGATGGGAACTGTTGCTGTTTTTACACTTAGGCTTCAACACACGGCCGTAGTTACCCCACCAAACCCAACCTATGCACCTACTGCTTTACACACAACACGGGAATAGGGATTAGTAATAGGTACGGGAAAGTGAAAAACAAAACAACCAACTCACCCATCGGAGGAATTGGTGGGAAAATTGTAAGCCCAGGTGATGGCAATGGTAGAAGCAGCTAGTAGGTAGTAGAGGGGCCAAAGGGCTACACACACACATACACACAGCGTACTAGACTCATCATCAGGCTAATATAGATATGAATATAAACACTATGGCCATTTGTCACTACCCTGGACACACTAATTCCCAGCTCACGTGACACAGCCATAATAAGTGTAACACGAACTGGGCGCCACATGGTAAATATTTCAGAGTATTAATTTTAGCTGATATTCTTTTTGTAATTTCCATTCTACAGGAAACTTTATTTATGTGGTAATATAATTTTGGTACACTCGCAATCCAATATTTGTATCCAGGTCTTGTTGAAGTTTTGAATAATTTGACATAGTAGTGAATCAATTACAACACTTATCCTGTTTTATATTTGCTTGAGCTCGCTTACTACACGATCAGACTATAATATGAAAGAAGCCTGGATACATATTTTCGATTACGAGTGTACATTAGAGCTCCTTGATTCCTCCAAAGTATGCCAGGGTACAGGAACCAACGGAATAACAAAAATACTGGTGCATGGTCTGTTGTTTGGATAAGTTTGGTAGAATTAGTTTGCTTAAAGATTACCAACACTGTACTAACCCCTATATATGATGAGAAGTTATATATAAAGTGGGAAAATAAGGCTGTGATTGACCAGAAAGACCGTGTAGCACAAGGGAGAAGGAAATAGAGGATGGACAGCAAACACGAAAGGAAAATAAATAAAGGAACGAGGGACAACAGACACAAAAGGAAGTAAATAAGGAAAGGAGGGACAACAAGAATAATGGAAGGAGGGACAACAAACACGAAAGGAAGTAAATAAAGAAGGGAGGGACAGCAAACACAAAGGGAAAAAAGATAAAGCAAGGAGGAACAGTAAACACGAAATGAAAAATAATAAAGAAAGGAGGGAAAAAGAATAATGGAAGGAGGGACAACAAACACGAAAGGAAGTAAATAAAGAAAGGAGGGACAGGAGAATTGAGAGAAGAGAGGGATTGACTCGGGTGCGAAGGGGTTACAGCACAGGGAAGAGATGGAAAGTTGAGTGTGAAAATCAATGCCAACTCGATATGTGTCTGTTACCTGTATATGTGTGTGTGTGTTTGTGTATGTGTGTGTTCTGGGTTCGATATTCGTCACTGCACGTAAGCCTTTTGTAGTGAAAGAGGAGGGGGCGGTAGGGGGGGGGGGGGATTAGCGCCCTACTGTTACCTCACTGGGCTACATGGTCTATCTAGGTGGCTCTTGTTGGTAAATTGGAAGGCTACTGATTCCTCCAAACTATACCAGAAAACAGACGCCCTTAAGGTGATAATTCTTTTTTGGTACATTGGAGTGCCTTGGTTCCTCCAAAGTATGCCAGGAAACAGGACCAGAAGAGCAAAAGTAATAATGTTCTGTTGCTTGGAATAGTTTGGAGGATTCAGTTTCTCCAGATTTATGAACACTAAATTCCCCCCTTAATGGTGCAATACTACTAGGGGATCTGTTTCGTGGCATAGTTTGGAGGAATCACAGACCTTCCAATTCACCAACAAAGAATCTCTCCTTAAAACTAGAAAATTGAGTCCATTACTTTCCCAACACCAAAATTTCCTAGTAATGTTATTTGACTAATGTTTGAATCAGTCAGCAGAATTATTATCCTTACAGCATGTGCATAATAAAGACCTTTTTAACCAATGCTATGTGTACGAATTCTTGAGACCGACTGTACACATTAATTAAGTGAAATATAAATGTGAGAAAAATATATGTGCAAATAATACATACAAATTTACATATACTACTCCATATATAATATACTGAAAATTTATATATACAAACTACAGCATATATTGTAATTATTCACTACAGTCATAAATATCATAACCTATTATAATTACATACAAAAATATACATAATACACACACATTGCAATTTACATATACAACTACAGCACATATTTATTATTAACTGATTGCATTCACATAACTAACTATACACACAATAGAGTTTGCAATTTACATATAATATATACTCCATAAATATGCACCAAAATATCTTACAAAATTTACATACATATATTATTTTACAGGAACTCAGTGAAGGAATTATTACTTATTCTCTCTCGTTTCCTGTTCGAATTTAATACGTGAAAAAATATGATGATCAAGATTAACATTAGAGATTATCATTATTATTATTATTATCAAACCTTTTTTTTTTTTATTAATTCCAGACTTCATTAATTTTATTTCATTAGGGTAAATGTAATGTACAGGTCTAATGATTGATGATACGGTGAGATTGGACCTGGGACCTGCATGGGTATATTTTGACCTGTGTGGGACCTGGGAAATCTTGACTTGGGGATACTGTATATATATTGACCTGTGTGGGACCTGGAGTATCTTGACCTGGGTATATACATATATTGACCTGTGTGTGATTTGATTGTGACCTGGGATTATTTTGACCTGTACTGGGACGTGGTGAGCCGTGACCTGGGAATCTTGATCAGTGAGTGATTTGGGTATGACCTGAGTGGAGTATTCGTGTGTGACCTGGGCTGACCTGGTGAGCAGTGACCTGGGTGTGACCTTGGTGTTACCTGGGTGTTATATTAGTGTGACCTGCTGAGCCATGACCTGGGAGAATTTTGACCTGGGTGGGATTTAAATATGACCTGGATGTGACCTGAGTGTGACCTAGTATGACCTCCATGAATTTTGACCTGGGTGTAATATGAGTCTGACCTATTGGGAACCGGATGTGACCTGAGGTAACCTATAATGAGCCGTGACCTGAGTGCAATATTAATGTGACCTATATATATGTGAGTTATAAAATTCGAAAATTGTCAATAACTTACGAACAATTTCCAAATTTTGTAAAGTTCAATAATTTTTTTGCATATTTTTGACATGATCTGAATTTCCTCATTTCCTCATTAATTATTTTTGTACTATTTTTTTTTTTGTGCTAATATAATAAACCTAATTATTATTATTATTACCGGTACACAAAAAATTAAAAAGATACTGAACACAATAACTATTATGATAAGTTTATTATTTATATAAAATTATGTTGAGAGAGAGAGAGAGAGAGAGAGAGAGAGAGAGAGAGAGAGAGAGAGAGAGAGAGAGAGAGAGAGAGAGAGAGAGAGAGAGAAACTACAGACACACACACACACACACAGAGAGAGAGAGAGAGAGAGAGAGAGAGAGAGAGAGAGAGAGAGAGAGAGAGAGAGAGAGAGAGAGAGAGAGAAACTACAGACACACACACACAGAGAGAGAGAGAGAGAGAGAGAGAGAGAGAGAGAGAGAGAGAGAGAGAGAGAGAGAGAGACCACAGACACACACACACACAGAGAGAGAGAGAGAGAGAGAGAGAGAGAGAACACACACACACACACACAGACCTGGAGATGCCACCTTTAGTAGCCAGTGTGTGAAAGGTTTTATTCCCCTCACAGCCTTATCAGTATTAGACGTCAAAACCACACATACATACATACACACACACACACATACAGACATTCATACACACACACACACACACATACAGACATTCATACATACACATTCATACATGCATACACACACACACACACACACACATTCATACATACACACACACATACAGACATTCATACATACACACACACACACATACAGACATTCATACATACACATACATTCATACAGATACTCATACAGACACACACACATACAGATATTCATACGTACACACACATACAGACATTCATACATACACACACACAGACATTCATACATACACACACATTCATACATACATACACACACACACACACACATTCATACATACACACACACATACAGTCATACATACATACACACACACACACATAGATACAGGCATTCATACATACACACACACACACATACAGACATTCATACACACACACACACACATATACATAGTTCATTTATTCTTTGTTTATATGTGTATCTATTTTTATGGCTCATAGCTCAAAATTTTACTTAGAAGAATGGTTCAAAATTTAATATCCTAGGTTGTGTGTGTGTGTGTGTAGTTTTTGGTGCATCCAGTAGCTGTCTAATAAGGTTCCTCCACACTACTCCAGGAAACAGAAAACCTAATAAGTAATATGTGTGTTTTTGCAGAATAGTTTGGAGGTAATCTGAAGACTCCAAAATAAGGGGAAGATTCTTTTGAGAGTAAATTGGTGGGCTTCTGATTCCTCCAAACTGTGCCACGAAACAGATTCTCCATATATAGAGAATATATATAATATGATAGGGAAGGTAAATGACACACCAATAAAATTACAGTTTATAACATTTATTTGTCATTTATCTTTTTTTTATTTTGTAGTATTTTAAATTATGCTCCACTGTATTTTGTATTTTAAATTATTCTCCACTGTATTTTTTTAGCATCATTATGTAGTACGTATTGCCTTCAGTGTTATTATCATTGTTTTGTTTCCAATTATAATTATCTCTGTAATCGCAAATATATATATTATTTTAAAATTGTCACTGTCATCGCAAATGTATTATAGTTTTAATCATTGGTCGTAGATTAATCCAGTCTATGTTTTCCATTTATTTTTTTGAAAACCTATGGTTAAAGTCGCAAATAAATACCTTTTTTTTGTTTGTTTGTTTTTCTTTTAACCATCTTACATCATCACATGCTATACCTTTTTTTTATTTATATATATATATATACTGTAGGCTACACGTGTAAATCAAGACTTATTTATTTTCCATTACACATCATCATCATCATCAAGTCCATTATTACGTACCTCACCTATGAATAACAACATTTGTATTGTATTTCTAACATTTCTTCTTCCTATACACATACAAATATATTTATTATCCTCTGCTTAATTCCTTCCCTTTTATGAGCACTTAAATACACAGTAAAAATTAATTAGTCTTACATGTTTACGTTTGTGCAATTCGGTAATAAGTGGGAATGTATTTTCTTTTCTATATATTTTTTTTTAGTGTGTTTGACTTACCCACTTTGTAATTAATTATACGTGTATATTAAATTTCAACCCTACATTACTATTTCCATCTCAACTAGTGGTTTATTTACGTAATTATTTCACTCCCACAATTATATATCACCTTACACCCCCAATACCCATCTTTCTATTTATGAAACTAGAGGGTTTTTTTTCCCAACTCTGAATATATTTCTTCAAGGAACCCTGTGATATAGTAAGAAAAAATGGAGGTAAATGAGTCCTTCAAATATTGCTGCCACGAAACATACACACACCTATAGGGAAGGATCGAACCTGTTTCGTGGCATAGTCAGGAGGAATCAGAAGCCTCCAATTTTCATACACGATCTCAGGGTCCTTAATTAAGTACTAAATTATTCTCTATCTTCAAGTTTCATATTTTTCATTTTTTATGGATATATATGTTTTTTATTGTTTATTTTCCCTCACATTCAGGCAACTTTATTTTATGCATTCATTTACATTCTGTAAAGTCTCTTTATATGGAGATTTTTATTCCTGTTTATTTTTCTCACGCACTCAACCAAGACAATTAATGCATCTATATTTTTTTTAATATATATATTCTGTAAAAGCACTCGTGGTCAACATATTTGTTCTGCACACACACACACACGTAAGCCAACACGATCTGTATTCTTCACTACTTCTTCAGGTTTACTGGGCTTCTAATTCCACACGTTTCTGTTATTCGGTTTTATATTCTCCAAGCATTTGAATTCCGCTCACCCCAATTATTATGACGCATATTCCTGGGCAGCGTAAGCGATGAATACATTCTATATTTTCTATTTATTTAACAACGACGGTGCAGTATATTTAACACAAGGGGAGGAGATCGAGAAATGTTGTCCAGTCGAGGTCAGAACTCTAGATACACATGCATGGTGGTGATTCGAAAGGGTATCCAATCCTTGTTTTCATGTAATATTATGTTGTTTTAGTGTTGATACAAACTGAAGAGGTACACATAAGATCACACAAGGCCTGGAAGACCCTGTAGCACGAAGGAGAATGAGACAGCGAGGAGGGACAGTCGGCACGAAAATGGGAAACAGGAAGAATGGAAAGGGAGTGGCACGGGTACCAAGGGGCGACCAAACCCTTATAAGGGGAGTCGTTTAGAGGAGCCATATTGTATAGAGGGGAGGTGTTAATTAAGAGGGTCATATAGTTTTGGTACAGTACAGTGGAGGGCTACTGATTCCTTCTAAATAATATGCCAGGAAACAAGGTCAGGTTAACAAAAAATAATGGTGTCCTGTTGCTTGGAATAGTTTGGAGGAATCAGTTGCTCCAGATTTGCCAGCAGTACTACACCCCCTTAAATGTTTACGAGTCACCTTTACATATGTGTCAAAGAGTTACTGTCCACAACTTTATACACTCTATAATTGTGTGTTGTGACTCTCCTTAATTCTACCCTTCTGTATGTTATAATACCTCTTTAGATTACATTAATACATGTTTTCCCTACAGAAGTTATTTATCAACCAGCAAGACACTTTAAAACATTTCTTATTATTATGAAGGTGCTCTAATGTATGTATGTACACTCGCGATCCAAAATATGTATCCAGGCTTGTTTCAAATAGCCTGAATAGCCTAATCATGAGTATTAAGCGAGCTCAAGCAAATATGAAACAGGATAAGCATTGTAATTGGTTCCCTAATATGTCAAATGATTCGAAAATTCAACAAGACCTGGATACAAATATGAAAAAGGATAAGCATTGTAATTGGTTCACTACTATGTCAAATGATTCGAAAATTCAACAAGACCTGGATACAAAATTTGGATTTCGAGTGTACAGTACCAAATATGTTCTATATACCCCTCCTTTAATTAATGGTCTTTCTTGTAATACTGTTGGTGAACTGGAGAATAATAACTGCTCCAAAATGTGCCACAAAACACCACCTACACTGTTCTGAAGGAGTCTGTTTCTTGGCAGGGCACAGCTTGGAGGAATCATAATCCTCCGAGTATAATTACAGATCCTTAGTAAACAAGCAACTTTCACGTACAGTATTTTATAAAAGTGAAAAATTAAAAATGATCACCACATTCGCTAACATAATATTCCTCTCAACAATTACTATTATGAGTCATTCCTATAATCTCTAGTTAGTTCTGTAGTTATTATACATTAGTAATAAGACTGTATAAATATCTCTCAAGAAACCACAGTACATAGCATTTTACACCAGCAATCTCAAGTACCGTACTGTAATTATTATAATACATTAGTAAGACTGGTCAAATTCCTTTCATGAGACCAAAAAGCACTTAACATTGGGAGTTATTTTTCATGTATCTTATTTCTTATTGGCAAAACTATATATACACGATATGCTTTTTGGCTTTAAAATATCATGGACATTATTATTACAATATCTTATCCATATAATTATTGACAATACAGTACACTGCTTTTGGGCTATAGATTATTATAGTACAGTAACTTATCTATATAATTTCACACATATTGTATATATAAAATAAGTCACGGTTTCTCCTTTCATTCTTTCATGTAACACTTTAAATTCATCTCGAGGAAACTGGTACTTAATCATTTGCTGTGTTTATGTTATATTTTTACATTTTATTATTTTATACACCACAGAGCACAATAACAGTCATTAAGTTTTATGAGTCCATTTTGATATACAGAAGTTATCACAGTTTAATTATTCATTGTACATCCAGCATACCATTAGTCAATCACTAACTCATTTAATAATAATCATCATCACATTTACATTTTTTTACATTCATTAGGAATCTATGATAAGTATAAAGTAATTCTTAGTTATCATCACTGTCACATTCAACATGAAGCTACAGTATTTTATTTATTTTATTTCATTCATTATATTTTACTTATTGGATACCGTCATAGACACGTGGTATTATTTTTTCTTCCTCCTTTTCACACGTATATAAACAAACATATTAATTATTACATACACACAGTACAAAAAGATTATAGCATAAGTATTAAAACACTCCTTGCAACTTCAGTCATATTTCTACAGTGCACTTCTTTTCGTAACATGTTGAAAATGCATCACCTCCCATCAACAGTACCCGATTTATTCTAGTACAGTACTGGTATGTGTGTACAGTAGGTTAATATTACTGTAATGTACAGTATATGGAATTTATTCAAGTTCAAAAATGCATAGTGAAAGTATTGTATATTGGTTTGTATTATATTTAATTAATAAATGTAGACTCTTCTGCCGTGGCAACCCCTTGGGGGAAGTTCCCAGAGGAAACGAGGCATCAGAGCTATAGATAGATGGATAGATCAATACTGTAAGTGTAAGAAAAAAAAAGATGGAGGAATGTATGCATTTTCATTATGTTAAATAAAAATGGTGCACTAAAGTCCTGCACCTTCACTCAGGATATTAACTGTGTGCAATGTACTGCACTATTAATCTAAACTTACTGGTGGTGGAATTAACTTATTTAGCATTAACTAATATAATTCTCTACCACTGATGGCTCCTTAAATATAGTAGTTAGTGATCTGTGTGAATTATAGATTCATATGCCATTAATAAAGGAGATGGAGAGGAAGATAAGTAAGCTATGAGGCAGAAAGGCTGGATATTGAGAAGCTGAAATAAATCAATACAGAGATCAATTATCCCAAGCAAAGGTGCACGACTAGACAAAATATGATTGTTAACGGGAGATTCTGTTGAGAGTAAATTGATGGGCTACAGGTTATTCCAAACTATGCCATGAAACAAATGCCCCATTAAGGTCATCTGTTTCCTGTCATAGTTTAGAGGAATCACATACCTTCTAATTCACCAACAAGAGAATCTCCCCTTAAGTGATAAATCCTTATGACATTATTCGTGGCCGGCAGAATTTGTTTAGTTGCAGTCGGGAATAAAAAGCAGAGGCAGGTGAGAGATAAAAGTAATAAATGAACTATGTTTGTACAGTACAGTACTGCTAAAATAAATGTGGGGACAATCTCACTTTACAACTCACATTACACACCGAGCCATATTCAAGAACATCCATGGTTTTGACAACGGCGTGGTACAAGTACCTCTGTAGTAGAGTATCTATGGAGTCGTTGTACCGGTACCACACCATCGTTTTTGCATATGGCACATTGAATCAACCCTCTACTTTAAGGCATACTGTTCAATATAATGTCAGTTTTGTAAGTGAGGAGTAAAATGGACATCCATACTGTATTTATGTTTGGGTCTCAGCTTTGGGTTATAATGTATCCACACACTGAAATGAGAGAACCCAATGAAACAAGTTATAGAATGAGCACGAGTCGACTGCACAATTATTTATATCCACACACTGAAATGAGAGAGAATCCAAGAGATAAGTTATAGAATTATCATGAATTTAAAATTACCACAAGTTGACCGCGTACTTCTCAAGGCCACAACAGTGAGTGAGTGAATGAAGCTTCAATGTTCCACAGGAGGCCACAACTGAGGGGGACATTTAGGGTATAATACATTACTGTACTTTCAGCTGTCATCAATCAAAGGTGTCAGGGCAATCCGAGATAAACTGCATCTCCATACCGTTGAGTTCAGTATACTGTTCATCTTTATTGACGAGGTAGGGGCATACCATTCAGTTATTTCAGTGGGCTTTGGATACACTGGTTCAATATTTTAAGACCTGAAAATTTACAGTTACCTTAACGATTTCTGAGTGTTGTACCGATAACTTTGGCAAACATCACTACTTTTACAATGTCCGAGTACTGTACACTGATAATGATGTATACTGTATTTATTCCTATTTATAATAAGCTTTTGCTATTAAGCCAACATATACAGCACTTGTCATTTAACACAGACCCAGCACCTCACTTTGTCTGTATGGGAACGAATAACAGAAGCCAAGAAAAATGATTGGTGGTCTTCAGATGCACTGCTATAACATTATACTGTACTATTATTTTAAAAAGAAAAATGAATATTAATCATCTATATTTCTGTAACAGTTTCTGGTATACTGCCATTTCTTTGGTAAATTTTGGTCGGAAATTGGTATCTTTCTCAAGTAAATGTTTCTCCTACTATGACACCACAGTCCATTCAGTGATAATTATATTTGACTTATATTGTACACCAGAAATATTGCTCTATTTATATATATTGGCTGTTCACTGTACTTTCTTGTCAAGTTATATTCCTCTTCTCTGTTCACACTTGATAGGTACAACAATGTTACTCTGTATATCTTTATTATGTGCATTGTAGTAGAAATTTTTTGTTACAATGTTTCTCATCTCCAGGAAATTATGATGGCAGCAAGGTATTATTTTTTTCTCTCGTTAAATTGGAAAACTACAGTACAGTACCATGATTCCATACATATATTACAGTCATAGCTAAACTTGACAGGAACAATGTATTTCTCATTTGTAGTGAACTTGACGTCTCTGGTAAATTTGAAATGATGCCAACAACTATTTTCAGCAACAAAGTTAAAACAAGTCAGCCTATGGCCATTTTCAAAATACAATAAAATCGCATTCATAAGTGAACAGGTCACCATTATCTTACAATATAGTTACATATATTATTAATTAACCCATATTTTCCAGTCTTATAGTATACATTTGCACCCTTTCAGAAGGCCATTATTGCATTATTTTACTTTTTTGTAGCTATGAAATAATTACTATCTATCTGTGTTGAATCATACACTATAGTGCCTTTTTCATTACCTGTAGAAAATGTATCAGCTCCCTTATTAAGGTTTCTTTTTTGTTCTGAAAAAAATTATACAAACCAAGATGAATTGCACATAATATCCACAAAACACAGTCATTACATAAGAATCTATAAACAATGTTATCTGTGTTACAAATGTAGTGTATTATGATCTGACAACTAGAATTGAGCTGGTGCATTTTCACAAATAAAAAACAACACACTACAGTAACAACCATAACTTCACATACATACAAAAACAACAAACAAAATTTCTCATTAATTTAGTGATGTACAAGAAATTATATTACCAAACACTGACTCAGCTAGTACATTACTGTACTAATCTGCCAGTCAATGCCCAAATGAACATGTAGATGAAAACTGAAAATCTAATGTAGCTAACATATACGAGATAATGTTCTGTAAAATAAATGGCCGTATGCAAGAACCTCCATGGTGTTAATGATGGTGTGATACTGGTACGATGACTCCTTGGACACAATACAGAGCCTTCGTACCTGTACAATGCCATCGTCAACACCACCCATGTTCTTGCATATGGCCTAATGATCTGTAAAATACAATACAATGGATGAGAGTTGAGGAGGAATAACAGCTTCTCCTCAAATGGTGTTCATCTGAAGAGGATACGATGCGGTCGGTGAGTTGGTGGCTACGGATTTCCCCAACTTGTTCCACGACACAGACCTCCTCCTACTGCAGAGAAAGGCACTGTGTTTCCTTGGTAAAGTTTGGAGGAAGCAGTTACCCCAAATGTGCGAATAATAATTATGTTTCCATGTTACGAACTCTGTCTATGAAATCTAAGTAGCAGAAGTTTTATACACAAAAGTTTCAACACGAAGATGTCACAGAAAGGTATGACGAGATTATTTTGACCATCACAGTGCTTCATTTATTCTGGAACTGATAAATGAATTTCAAGGTACAAAGTATTACACAGAAAATGCCTCTTCACTCCAAGTGTAACAAACAGTACTGTACTAAATAATACTGTACAGCGCTCTATCGGTACTGTAACCCATTCATATTTTCATACATTAACCCTTTGACTATTATCATTATTGTTATTCGTATTTCTATTATTATTATTATACCTGAAGGCTGGCATCACCCACATTTCTCGGTTTTGTTGGAGAAATTTCCGAGAGTTGTGTTGTATGGATGGGAGTTAGGAGTGCTTCTCCCAGACAAGATCAATCACCTGGTTTGAGGGTTGTTGTATAAGTGTCAAGGTGAAAGCAATGTGCCAATTAACACAAACTAAGGGTAAGGTGCATCTTGACATGAGGCTGGACCACTCTAGCCAGATCACGGAAGAGGTACAAGAGAGAGGGCAGTTAGTGGGACAATGTTTATAGGAGACTGGATAAGGGAAGACAAACATGTGACTGAGAGAGCACGAAATGTGTAAGGACCAAGTGACCTGAAAGCTTTCCTGCCAAGGCCACCCAATACAAGAGGAAGCAATTTCTGTTATTTTAAACTCACAGAATTTTCTCCAACTGCGCAAGCACCAAGTTTCTTGATGCTATTACTACTTCATTATAAAAACTGGACTGGCAAATCTTAATTATTTAATATCAACATTTTCGAAAATAATAACTAGAAGTATACTGTGTATGCAAAATAATTTTGCACATGTAAAACCTATGCCACACAAACTTGTGTTTATCTCTGGCTATCATATATTTTCTAGGACTTTGTTGCTTAGCCATCAAGTTCATTCTTATTCAACACTAATGGAATATTTCCCATATAGACCAATAAGTTCATTACTTACTACCGTACACGTTTCCTAAAACTTCGTCAGTCATAGTCCCATTGTAAACTTTGACTAAATATTTTTCGAAAATCTACCATTCATACATTGCTTATTTTGAACAATTTCTTTGGTTCCTTTCAGTTTCTGAAACTTTGATAAAATCAGCTCCATTAATATAGTCTTTCTTTAAACACTTTTTAAATAAGCATATTCCAAACTGCTGCCACTTAATATATGAGAAACCTATTACAAATCTGAAATAAGCCAATCTCCAAATTGTTCCATCACATCTTGAGTATCTCATAACAGTATTGAATGAGCATTTTCCAAACCTCTTCCTCTCATAACAATTTCCCAAAACTTTGCCACTCACAAGCTGAAAAACTTATTACTGACTAAACATTTACTGATACTCATTCACTCGTGTTACTAAGCTTGTCTTTTTAAAAACTCATGTTGTAGAAGTGCTCTGCTTGGTGCTGTGGACTACTATAATTGCTCTGTGTTGCTGCTGCTTCATTCATCTTTTCAGTCGCAACTTAAGCTCAATATCGCATATAATATTGCTGGCTAGTGGAATTAAAATTTATACTGTCATATAATTATAACATTAACTATTCCATTATACTTGAGCTGATTGGTGAGTTACACACTTTACGCTGCTTGCTTGGGAGTCTAGTCGTGTGATTTTCTTTGGAAGGAATAAAATATTTAATCTTCAAGCTTCTCAATTTCTTCAACACTGTTGTAGTCCAGCTTGACCACCTTGATACCTGGAAAAGGAAAAGTTTTTAAGTTTTGCCATAAGTAACTGGAATAATCATGCACACACATAAACACACAAGAGTTTTCTAACATTTAACTGGTACTGTACAGTTGGCGGCAAAAGTCATGTAGCGACATCTGCCAAGTCATGAAGTACAGTATGGAAATATAAGCTTCACAGGCTCATAAATAAAAATCTGGAGTAGTTTACTAATTTGTCCCTTGGATATTGTAATTCTATGTTGGTGAATGTGTTGGTTCCATGATTATCCTTTATGTTAACCTTCAAGAAACACTAAGCGAGGTGACACGACTTTTGCCACCGACTGTACACTGTCTACCAAACAGATTCAATTATGGCAATCATAATTGAAGCGAGTGTAAACGAAATGCTACAAATACCGTACGAAAAATTTCTCAAAAAGTTACTGGTCCATAATTTAATACGTTGTTAAATCATTAAACTTTTAGATGATGAGGGTTTTTCTGTGACACTTTAAATGTTTTTGCCTAGTTTGATGAAATATTAGACTCAATACTATAAATTAAACTTGAAAATAATTCCATTTTCCTTTGTGTAATGATGAAAAATAAATACCCACCAAAATGATCCTCAATTTCCTTGAGTATCCTGAGGTCATCAATTCCATCCACAATGTTGATAGCATTACCGGTCTTTCCGAATCTTCCGCAGCGCCCAATGCGGTGAAGGTATGTCTCAGTGTCGGCCCGGCTGGAGTCATAGTGTTGGGGAAGGTCGTAGTTTACCACCAAATTCACCTGAAACAATACCAATGCACTGTAAAATGTTGCTACTCCAGTATAATACATCTTTATGGCCCTCATTCCACTACTAAGATACCACCAGTGTATTCCACTAAATAAAGACCAACAACATGTTATAATAAAATGCTGCTAATCCAGTATGGTAGGTTTAAATGAGTTTTACTCCACTACATAAAGACTACCAATGTCATAGTAAAATGCTGCTACTCCAGTATGGGATGTCTATACAGCCCTCATTTTTCTACCTAAACACCACCAATATCACAGTTAGACGCTGCTACTATAGTATGACAATCTTTTTTATATTTCTCCCCATTCCTGGAGCCTAACCTTTCAGAAGGGAGATGGGGTCTAATAATAATGATAATAACAATTGCAGATATTAAGTCTTGAATTACATTCCTAATCAGAGTCGTCATTTTCCAAGTATCGTGAATTCCTTCTGAAGATATTTAGCTCATAAGAAAACCACTGGTGTTCACTAAGTTTAATAAGACTGAAGCATAACATCATTTACAATCCCCTCTTGGGCTGCTCCAACAACTTACAGATTCGACGTCAATGCCTCGAGCCAGGACGTTGGTGCAGATGAGGACGCGCTCAGTGCCGTCACGGAAACGCTGCAGGACCTTCACTCGCTCATCAGCTGTCAGGTCGCCTGCCGAGGAAAAGGAGAAAGTAAAATAGTGATGCTTAGATTAATTCATTACACAGAGGTGACAAACTTCAGCTTTTTAATATCAATACTAAGCTGTGTCACAAAGATGATCTTGTTGATATCAACTAAAGCAGAAAGTACATGCTAAGAATGTTTTTATATAAAATAACAAAGAGATAAGTACATTAAACACATAACTACATCCTTTTATAGCTCACTGCAGGACTAGACCACCCTTCACTTAGGATAGTCACAAGGAAAATAATCCTCTCACAAAATGGTATGAGAGAGCAATACCACACATAAACCATCATACCCGTCAAGATGCCAACTTGGTATCCGTCATCAATGAGCCTCTTTGCCAGCCAGGTAGCTGTGTGTTTGGTGTGACAGAAGAACATTGCACTACCCACGAGGCTGGTGAAGATGTTGCTGATGGCCTCGTACTTCTCCTCTGTGCTGTTGCATTCCACATACATCTGGAAAACATATACATTACACAGTAGGCCCTCAATATAAGTTGATTAAATTTAACATTTTCCTTTTAACACAGGCTCAGTAAATCCCTAGATTATATGGTAATGTAAAACAGAAGCCTCGGAAAACATTTGGTGGTCTATAATGAGGGACTTAAGTGTTAAAGTGATGGATGCAAGTACTTATTCATTGTATATTGATGGTCTACTGTACATACTACACTATTACTGACCTACATTGATGAACTAAATATGGTGCTTCTATTTCTATTTTTTACATACAGGTCTCCCTCTATATACGATATACTGATTTATGATATTTCGCGAATACAAATGAGGAATATTAGTAGAGATACTTCTATTTCCGATTGGTGTAACTCACGTACATGATCGTCCACCCACAGCGCATCTCTACAGGTGTTTGTTTCTTTAGGGGAGCGTTCACAGAGCCATCCCGGTCACAGTGTTCAGCTCAGCTAGGTCAAAGTTTATTATCACCAATTCTTCCCGTGCTATCACTCAGTTTGCTACACGAGTGTTTGTGTTGGCTCCTGACTGATTTTACTTTGGATTTTACATATGTTACTGCCGTGATCGAATAGCAATGGATTCTAAGCGTCCTGCGAGTGTCAATATATTAATTTTGAGGGTAAGCTACGGAAAATCCTGTGCTCGGAAACCAAACTTAGTAATAGAGTGGCGAGGGCATAAATTTTATAGCACATGTTCCTGGCCTAGCCCATTCTATGGCCTCTTCTGTAATTAAGATATCATTGAAGTGTAAAAAGCAGCTGGGAACACCACCACCCTGATGGCCAAAACAACCACTAAATGAATGTGCATTGCAAGACTATTGCTGTCCCTTAGCCTTGGTAGGATCAGAACCGGGTTCATGGTCCTCTAGCCTTGGAGGGACTCGTAGAAATGTGTATTAACCTCCAGAGAAAGGTACAGTAATATATTTAGAATTTTCATACCTTTGTCTATTTTACAATTTTGTTTTCATGTATGACTTGTATTTATGTGTTTATTTATTGTCTGTGGTTGTTTTTTTGTGAGTTTAGACAGCCTCGAAAGCCAATTTCTATTTACATCATTTATTTACGCCTATCGAATTTTTCTATATACATTATAATCGTGATTTAGAGAATGTAACCCAAATGTAAATAGAGGGAGACCTGTACAAAGTGACACCATGGGTAGGTTTCGTAAATCACAGCATTTCAGTGTTATTAAAATCTAAAAGTCACAAAGTAAAGAAATATTAAACAGGAACAATACAAATGAAATTAAAACAAATAAAGAGGTTAAGAAAAATCAATACACACCAAGAGCATATAATTATAACCTCACCTGTCTGATGTTCTTGAGTGTCTCGTCTTCCCTACGTAGACGGAAGGTAACGGGGTCCTTGATGATGGCCTTGGCAAAGTTGACCACCTCGTCTACGTAGGTGGCCGAGAACAGCATCATCTGGCATTCCTTGGGCAGCTGCTTGTGGATCCGCACAGACTGGTCCTGCGATGGAAATAACCCTTTAGGAGGGAGATTCACAACTAAGACTTCCTATTAATAATGGAAGCATCTGGATTGAGTCTAAGGTTGGAATTATTAAACTACTTCTTGGAGTAAAGTTCTCTTCGTCACTCAATTCCTACTATTTTGAAATATGAATTAAGCGACTAAGAGTACTATTCGTTGAAGAACAAGTTTATTTATACCACCCTAAGTCACAGAAGACCAGGAGAGAGAGGAAGAGCAGCTAGACAGAGAGGGAGGGAAGGTAGACAGACTGACCTGGTGTCCCTGTGTGGCAATCATGACGTCGGCCTCATCAAGTACAAACACTTTGCAGCTGCGTAAGTCTAGACACTTGTACTTGGAGGTCCAGTCTACCAGCTTCCCTGGGGTGCCGATGACGATGTGCTCAATCACCCGCTGCCCTCGTGGTACTGGAAGCAACACGGTATAGTGATGTTGTGTAACTGTATACAGTATTGATGGTGTGTAATGATTAGAGCCTGTTGTACAAAGCTTAGATGATTCTTGCAGACCAAATCATAATATTCTGGTCAAAAAAATAAAAAACAAAATAAAAGGAAATAAAAAGAATTCTTAAACTACAATAGATTTCACTTAATCCATAGAAAAAAGACTAGGTACAGGTACTATTAGTTAAATTCCAGTACTTGGATGACCATCAGATAATTCAAGTGTTGGTAAATCTGGAGAAACTGATTCCATCCAGACATTATATTTGTTCATCTGGTCCCGTTTCCTGGTATCCAAACTTTGGTGCTCAAATGTAATAAAAGTGCATTACTCCCTTAGAGTCACATGGAAACCCAGGTCATGTAATGTTTAACTCACGCATGTCTCCCTTAACGGCTGAACGGATGGTGATGTCAGTGCAGTATTTGCCCATCTGTCTCACACTCTCCAAGGTCTGTAGTGCTAACTCCATGGTGGGAGACACAACCAAGGCCTGTAAAGGGACAGTCACGATTAAGACATTTGTGCGTTATTAAATACCTGTATCCTATGCTGTATTATCAAATATCAATAATCTATCTGCATTTGCAATACTGTATATAATGCGGTACATTTTCAAGAACATTGATGATTTGTAGTGTAGATGAACATGGACTAAAAACAAACTTGTTATAAACAGAAAACTTAAAGCACATACCGTTCAAAAGAGAATACAATCATTTGATAAAAATATGCCAATCAACTGAACACTAACTTACTATGAACAGAAAACTCAAAACACATAGCCTACCTTTACCCTTAAAAAAAAGAATAATACTGAAAGTTTGATAATAAATAAGATATGCTATAACTGAAAAACTTAAAAAAACACACACCCTTTAAAAAATATAAAAAACAAAAGAATTTATGAAATATTGAATAAAAAAAAAATATATGATGATCTGACACTCACCTGCGTACACTTCTTACTGGGATCAATACGACTCAACATGGCCAGGGTGAAGGCTGCTGTCTTTCCCGTACCTGACTGAGACTGGGCTATCAAGTTGGAGGGTCTGGAAGATGAAATTATAGTACTTATACACGTATCAGATAAACTGTTCATGCAGGATCTACAATCTGCAGAACACTGGGATTCTTTTTCTGTAGCCAATGACAGCTAAATATTTATAGTCAAAACTATAAACATTATCCACAAACGGCAGCATTATAAACACTGAATAGGGGTTCGGCATCATCCAAGCCAATCAGATGCAACCTATGAATATCAACTGACAATAATTACATACAACTGGAGAAAACCCAGAAGAAATAAGGAACTATAAACCCACACAAAAACCAACTAACTCACGGTTCTGCCAGCAGAGTTGGGAGGGAGAACTCCTGGATTTTGGAGGGAAGCTTGAAGCCCATCTCGTATATCCCCCTCAGCAGCTCCGGCCGCAGGTTTAGGGCTTCAAAGGACTTGACGCTGTATAAGGGATTATTGGGATCCTTCTGGTAAATCTCTACATTGTTCTTGGTTTCTACGATGCCCTTCCTCATCACCTTCCTCATCAGCGATAGATCGGCGGGTGTCACGGCGCCCTCTTCGGATGTGGCATCATTGGCGACTGGCAGTGGAGGTGCTGTGGCTGGCAGTGACGGAGCAGCGGTGGCGGTGGTGGTGGGAGCATCATTTGTCTGGCCCGTCTCACCTTCTGTTTCCTTTGTTAATTCAAGGCCATCAACCTGGGGAAAAAAAGGAAAGAAAAAAAAAACATTATTAGCAGGTAATAGTCCCTTTTCCTTTACTAGGTCAAGACCTTCAACCTGGGGGAAAAAAGGGAAATCCCGGTATTTATCTAGACTATTGTCGTTTTGTAGTAATGTTGCCAGATCCGGTTAGGTCCCAGTATTTTGCCCCGGTCAGTTCCTGGAACTTTACAACAGTTAGCTCCCGGAAGTTTGCCCAGGTTAGGTCCCAGTAGTCTGCTGGTCTAGGTTAGGTCAGGTAAGGTCAAGCTAATTTCAAAATGCCCCATTTGAATATGCCCTATCTTGGACATTCCTGAAGAAAATGCCGGTATGCCATAAAAGAAAAGTGGCTTAGAATGCTTTAAATTAGTGGATAAATAAGGTAAAAACATTGTATTTGAAAATGGCAATAGAGTAGATAATTACTGAAATCCCTAAATAAACTGTACAGGTATTTATCCAGTACATTGCTGTTTTGTAGCAATATTACTACATCCGGCTAGGTACCGGTAGTTTGCCCAGGCTAGGTCCTGGGGTAGTCTGCTGCGATCTAGGTTAGGTTAGGTAAGGTCAAGTTAATGCCCGGGCTATCTTGGAAATGAGGCATTTCCGAAAATAAATAATTAAATAAATATATGATCAGATCCCAAGTAATTCTCTCTCTCTCTCTTTTCAAATGTATAAACTACAAAAGTAATCCCATCACGCCAAAAAAATAAGTAAATATAAAAATAATAATAACCACAAATAAATACATGATCAAATCGCAAGCAATAATAATTCTCTTTCCCACTCGCTCTCACCAACTCTCACACTTCTTCCTCTCACCTTTTCTGCCAGTAGTTTAGCTTCCTGGCTCTCCTGCTGCTCTGCGTCCTGTGCCCAACCCACATTACTCATTTTGAAGGGAGAAAAATGAATAATATTAAAAACTACTATTATTTCTTGTCTGGGGGCTCAGCGTGTTGCTCAGACCCATACAACAACAACAACCTGGTCAGTGTTGCCAATGTACTGATGATGGCTATTTACAGCCCGAGTTTGGTCAGTGTTGTCAATGTTTAGGACGATCTGGTGGCTATTATGGTCA
Source organism: Petrolisthes cinctipes (assembly GCA_033782935.1). NCBI lineage: Eukaryota > Metazoa > Arthropoda > Malacostraca > Decapoda > Porcellanidae > Petrolisthes > Petrolisthes cinctipes. Next base: position 24,994 of record JAWQEG010006874.1, on the reverse strand, counting down.
GTGTTGTCAATGTTATGAGCGTCCGGTGGCTATTTACTGCCCAAATCTGCTGGTCCGTGTTGTCAATGTTTAGGACGGTCTGGTGGCTATTTATCGCCCAAACCTGATTGGTGTTGAAAACAAGAAGCTTATTATTATTATTTTTGTGTGTGTGTGTGTAAAACTGCTGGGGATTATTCAGTTTGAGATGTTATATACAGTAATTAGTAGAAGGTATAGTGAAGATGTGAAAATAGCCCAGCAGACTGGCGTGATTACAATATAATATTAATACTTCTTTATATAATAACAGTAGTGTATTTCTTCGTGTAAGATTTATTAATTAAATGTCAAACTGGAGACTGTCAAATTTTAATAGCCACATAGCCCAGACTGGCGTGATTGCAACATATTTAGTGATGATGATGATGACTTTCTTGCACTGACTAATCCTCCGTTACTTCCACCTTATGCAATAGAAATTAAAATATCTATATTATCATAAAATAAAGTTAAGTTTGGTCATTATCGATATTAACTAATGGTACAATTTAATTATATTTTTAGTATAAAGTACATATATATAATGTTATTTATACACAAATCATGATGAAATGCTATACAAATCGTTTATATGAGTAGTATGAATGCAACCACGTGCCTTGTTATCTGTCAGACTGTCATAATAAAGTGTCATTTAAGTGAACAGCAACACACTGAAACAACACATTTCTTCATTTATTCGCAGCCAAGACTCCAGCCTCACCCAGATTACTCACCCCACGTCTTGATATCATAACAGTAAGGTGGGTAATGAAGCAGTAACCTTGTAATGTAGTTAAAAGTTACTCAAATAGGTTAAATTGGTAATAGGGTCAGCGATTGTAGGCTAAGCAAGCAACCCATTAACTAGTTTAGTGTTGATGGTAAATCTGGAGCAACTGATTCCTCCAAACTATTCCAAGCAACAGGCCCAGTTTAACAACATAATGGTGGTATGGTGTCTGAAATAGTTTGGAGGACTCATTGGCTCCAGATTTGCCAGAATTAAAAAGAAGAGGTGCCTTGCTCTCCAGCCACTCGTCATCACAATATCATGGCGTTGCGGTGAATCTCAGGCCTCACACTATTTATTATTTTTCGTGATATATTTTTTCTCTGATAGTTGGTAATGGTTTTGTATATTAATATGTAGTAATAAGATATGGAGGTAATGATTTCTTGTCAGTACATCACAAATATATAGATGTTTTGGATAAAAAAGGGTGATATAAATAAGAAAGTTTCATACAATCTTCAGGTAAACGCAATAATAATAATAATAATTTATTTTATGCATGTGTACAAAAATTGTGCAATATTGATGTGTCATATCGTTTGCTTGTGCTGTGATTTTATTTGGAGTTTGTGGAGTCTACTGATTGCTCCAAATTGTGTGGCAGGAAACATACTCGTAATATAATAAAATTATAATCAGTACTGACTTGTATATATATAGTAATTAATTAAGTGGTGAACAGTGAACAAAGATAAGCGTGTATTACTCGTGTGTGTTCGCCTACTCTATCTATCCTTTGCATTTCCTTCTTGTGTGTGTCAATATAACTTAATATGTGTGTATGTGTGTGTGTAACAATAATCATTTTCTCTCTCTGTGTGTGTACAGTATGTGTATCAATATTCACTTTCTGTGTGTATGTGTCAGTAATAACTAAGTTACTGTGTGTGTGTATATATATAATTTTCAACCCACTGCCAGCCCGTGATGTTCTTACCTATTTGTTCTTACCTATTTGTTCTTACCTATTTGTATCTTTACAGGATTGAGTCAAGTCGTAATTTCCCGTATATTAAAACACAATTATCATATTTTTCTTTCAAGTTATGCATGTTTGACACACACCACTTCTTCTGGTAATTTGTTCCATTTTTCTATTACTCTAAATGGAAAACTATATTTCTGTATATCTTTGTCTCCTCTTCTTTTAATTAATTTCTTACTGTGTCCTCTCATTATTCTATGATTTAAATTTATATTTGTGAAGCATATTATCTGTGTTTTTTCTTCTTGTATGACATATTTAATTTCAGCTAATTTAGATACAATACATACTATCTACATTTGAGTAGGCTATATATATTTTTATATATTTCTGTATATCTTTCTTAGTGTGTGTGTGCACATGTGTAGTTCTAAGCCCACTGCCAGCCTGTTGTGTGTGTGTGTGTGTAGTTCTAAGCCCACTGCCAGCCTGTTGTGTGTGTGTGTGTGTAGTTCTAAGCCCACTGCCAGCCTGTTGTGTGTGTGTGTGTGTGTGTGTAGTTCTAAGCCCACTGCCAGCCTGTTGTGTGTGCATGTGTGTAGTTCTAAGCCCACTGCCAGCCTGTTGTGTGTGTGTGTGTGTAGTTCTAAGCCCACTGCCAGCCTGTTGTGTGTGTGTGTGTGTAGTTCTAAGCCCACTGCCAGCCTGTTGTGTGTGTGTGTGTGTGTGTGTGTAGTTTTAAGCCCACTGCCAGCCTGTTGTGTGTGTGTGTGTGTGTGTAGTTCTAAGCCCACTGCCAGCCTGTTGTGTGTGTGTGTGTGTGTGTAGTTTTAATCCCACTGCCAGCCTGTTGTGTGTGTGTGTGTGTGTAGTTCTAAGCCCACTGCCAGCCTGTTGTGCCATGTGTGTTCAATTTGGAGACGAGGTGTGTAGCCTGGGCCCGGGGATCTGTTGGAGGGGAGGAAAAAATGTTAGAATGTTAAATGTAAAAAAAAAGAAAAAAAGTCAATTTGTTGTTTACAGGGTTCAATGATTGGTGGGTGAGTTGGGTGGTTAGTGAATTAGCAAGTTTGTTTGATAATTAATATGGTAGATAGTCAAATTAGTCAGTCAGTTAAATAATAAATTGATTAATAGTGAGTTATTCAATTAGTTATAGGTATAGTGGATAGTTAGAGTTATATTGTAGATAGTTGGTTATTATAGTGAAGCAATTAAAGAGTGAGTCAGTTACTATATAGTTTGTTTATAGCAAGAACACACACACACACACACACACACACCCATACACACACACACACACACACACACACACTTACCAATAACACATGGTTTGGTGAGAGTCAGAACACCCCCCTGCGAGACAGTAGTGGTAGTAGTAGTAGTGGTAGTAGTAGTAGTAGTAGTAGCATGGGCAGCTAAGGCCGTCACTGTCTCCGTGGTAGTAGTGAGAGAAGTGGCAGTAGTGATGGGGTGGCCAACTATAGACGTTTTTACCTGTTTTGGGAAAAGTAATGAATGGTTTTACTGTTTCATTCACTTACTCGATCACTCTCTCTCTCTCTCTCTCTCTCTCTCTCTCTCTCTCTCTCTCTCTCTCTCTCTCTCACTCTCTCGCTACTCTTCCTCTGTACCTCTTTCACTCACTCACTCTCGCTCACTCTTCCTCTCTCCCCCTCTCATTCACTCATTACCTTTCTCCCTCATCCATTCTCACCTTCACTCTCCCTTCCCCTCTCTCCATCATTCACTCTCAGTCACTCACTCAAACCCTCTCCATCACCCACTCACTACCTCCTTTCCTCATCAACTCACTTTCTCCCTCACTCATTCACTCACTCCCTCCCTCCCTCCCTTCACCCACTCACTCATCCCTCCCTCCCTTACTCACTCACTCACTCACCCACTCACTATCTCCTTTCCTCATCCACTTGCTCACTCTCTCCCTCCCTTCACCCACTCACTCATCCCTCCCTCCCTCCCTCCCTCACTCACCCACCCCCTCCCTCCCTCCCTCTCTCCCTCCCTCACCAGTGTCACCGTGGCCTGGTTGACCGTCTTAGTAGTAGTAGCAGTAGTAGTTGTGGTAGTAGTGGTAGTAGAGGCTTGAAGGAGGGTTTGTGTGGTCGTCTCTGTGGTAGTTCCTCCTACGATTTTAGTCACGTGGTGCACTTTCGTCTCACAACCCTAAAATAAATAAAAAAACAAATTAATAACAGATAATTAATATATAAATAAATGCATGTTTAAATAAATAAAAAACGAATGAATAATAGATAATCAATATATAAATAAATGCATGAATAAATTAATGAATAAATAAATAACAAATGAATAACAGATAATTAATATATAAACAAATTAAATAAATGCATGAATTAATAAATAAATAACAAATGAATAACAGATAATTAATATATGATAAATAAATTAATAAATAAATATGTAAATCGATTAAAAAATGAATAACAGATAAGTAAATATATTAAAACATAAATGAATTAAGAAATTAATAAACGACATCCCTAACTAGCTAACTAACTAACTAACTAACTAACTCACTCACTCACTCACTCACTAACCACACAAACTAACTAACTAACTCACCTCACTACCACCACTACCCCCTCCTCCTCCATGGTAACTTGGTTTGGGGCTCCAGTAAGGGGTTGACAGTCCCTCCTGAACCATTGACAGCATCACCGTCAGTACCACCAACCTCAGGCACACACCCCAAGAGCTGGAGATGGAGGAAGATATTTTTTTTTATTATTATTATTATTATTTTTTTTTTTTTTTTTTTGTGGGAGGGTAAAGGAGAGATTGAATTGGGGGGTTGGGAGGGGGGTGTTTGTTTGTTTGTGTAAGCGGGAGGGGATGTTAGTATTGGTTTGTTGTTGTATGTGTGTGTGTATTTTAGTTTGTGTTTGTGTGTGTGTTTCCCCTTTCTCTCTCTCTCTCTCTCTCTCTCTCTCTCTCTCTCTCTCTCTCTCTCTCTCTCTCTCTCTCTCTCTCTCTCTCTCTCATTTTGACCAGTATTATAGTCTTACATATGCTTACGTTGTAGAAAATAGCATAAATAGTAGTAGTAGTAGTACATAGTAGTATTAGTATTAGTATAGTACATAGCAGTAGAAGTAGTAGTAGTAGTACATTGAAGTAGAAGTAGTAGTAGTAGTAGTTTATAATAGTAGTAATATATAGTACAGTATTATTACATTAAGGCAGTTTTAGTGATAGGGATGGTAATTATTTAGTCCCACGTAAACTTACCTTGGATGAGAAAACATAGTGATGGGAATTATACAAGGAGCAACTTGATGTTAGATGTGTAGTGGTAGGTAATGGAATGATAACACACACAGGTACCACTATTTATACACACTCTCTGTCTCTGTCCTTCCATCCTATCGTGTCGTAGGTCAACTCAACTTTCATTATTTCTTTTTTTTGCAAGGGGCGGCGGCGTGATTACATTTCGTTGGTGGATTTGAAGGATTGTGATTCCTCCAAACTGTGCTAAGAAACAGAACATGTATGCTGAGGTATTTTTTATTACAATTTTTTATAGGTTTCTTAAATGTGTTTCACCTGGTCTTGATCACGTACTGGACACGTGCTCACCAACTGTTACCGTCCCGGAATGAGCTCAGAGCTCTTAGTGACCGATCTTTGGGTAAGGCTGGAACCTTTTCACACACACCTATTCTCTGCTAGGTGAACAGGGGTTACATGTGTAAGGGGGTGCGGGAATAGGGGACAGGCTTGGGGGGGTTTAGGGGGGTGCGGGAGTAGGGGACAGGATTGTTTTTTTTTGGGGGGTGCAGGAGTAGGGGGACAGGCTTGGGGGGGGGGCCTAGGGGGGTGCGGGAATAGGTTACAAGCTTTCTACCCACCCCAAGCCTGTCCCCCTATTCCTGCACCCCCCCCAGTCCCTCCCCAAGCCTGTCCCCCTACTCCCGCACCCCCTTAAGGAAACAATCCCAAATTGTCTCCACCCGACCGGGGATTCGAACCCAGGCCCTCTCGGATGTGAGTCGAGCGCATGTGTGTGTGTCTGTGTGTGTATTATAATCCTTGCAAACTAATACGAAGGAAAATGAATAAATAGATATGTAAATATATAAATAACAAAAGAATAATCCATCTTGGTATATCTCACAATCTGTTTCGTGACAAAGTTTGGAGGAATCAGTATACTCCAATTCTGCCCCCAAAACATTACGGGCATTTTTTTTTTTTTTTTTTTTTTTTTTTTTTTTTTTTTTTTTTTTTTTTTTTTAACTTTTCACTTTTGGCGACATTTCCACGCACGGACGGGCAAGTTTCCGCTCTCTCTCTCTCTCTGAGTGTGTGTATATCTTCTTGTGTGTGTGTATGTGTGTTTGTTAAAATCTCTCTCTCTCTCTCTCTCTCTCTCTCTGCGTGTGTATATGTGTCTCTCAATTTCTCTCTCTCTCTCTCTTTCTCTCTCTCTCTCTCTCTCTCTGCGTGTGTATATGTGTCTGTCAATTTCTCTCTCTCTCTCTCTCTCTCTCTCTCTCTCTCCTTTTCCGGATGCGTGTTGTTGTTCTCTTCTAGTTTCTGTCCTTGATCACCAATCGTTGTCAAAGGGGGATGAGGGAAATGGGGGGTGATGTGAGGGAGGGGGGGCGGTTAGGGGAGGGGGGGGGATGATGTGCTGAGTAACGTTACCGCCTAATAATGAATGAATGAATGAATGAACAGCCTCACTCTCTCTTTCTCTCTCATGGTATAGCGCTTGTCACACACACACACACACACATACACGCATACATACATACATACATACATACATACATACATACATACATACACACACACACACACACACGCACCCATACACACACACCCACACATAATTTATACACACACACAACTACTCTTACTCCTACACACACACACTCACACACAAATATCCCTACCGTACTACACACACACACACACAAATATCCCTACCGTACTACACACACACACACACAAATATCCCTACCGTACTACACACACACACACACAAATATCCCTACCTTACTACACACACACACACACACACAAACACACACACAAATATCCCAACCACACACAAATATCCCTACTTTACTACACACACACACACAAATATCCCTACCCTACACACACACACACACACACACACACACACACACACACACACACACACACACACACACACACACACACACACACACACACACACACACACACAAATATCCCTACCCTATACTACACACACACACACACACACACACACACACACACACACACACACACACACACACACACACACAAATATCCCTACCCTATACTACACACACACACACACACACACACACCAAACTAGGTCAGATTTATGCTCGTCATTACTTCCTGATACAGACTATATTACATCCTAGAATTAATTAATGATTTAGGCGAGATCAAAATAGGAGGCTCCTAATATTATATTTAGAATGTATAAAAAAAAAAAAAAGATTTACAACTTTTCCAACGAACTGTCCTCAATTTTTTTTACGTATATTATTACCTTGGGAGCGCAAAAATAATAAATATGAAAAATAAATGAATATATTAATAAATAAATAAATATAAAAGGCGACGGTAACTCGTATCTTGAAGGTATACATAAATACATACATATATACCGTACACACATACATACATACATACATACATACATACATAATATATATTCATACACAGTTGTCCATGCATCCTGAATTACTTAACACGCACACACACACACAAAAGGATACCCCAAAATACGAACTTAGTAAATATAAATCCTTCACACACACACACACACACACACACACAAAATTAAAATAAAAGAACGGAACCTAAGCAAGTAAAATAGAAGATACTGCGACTTCCACATCACTTAATTATTCTCTCTCTCTCTCTCTCTCTCTCTCTCTCTCTCTCTCTCTCTCTCTCACACACACACACACACACACACACACACACACACACACCATTGCTTGCCCACTCAGCCTGACAACACCACTACGTGACAACCTTCTGTAATCTGTTACTGGTGACAAGTTCAAGATTGTCATTTGCCGGGGTGATGTCAGGCGGGAAGGAATGAAGGAAGGAAGGAAGGACGATGTGTGTGTGTGTGTGTGTGTGTGTGTGTGAAGGATTTATATATAGTAAGTACGTATTTTTGTGTGTGTGTGTGTGTGTGTGTGTGAATGATTTGTATATAGTAATTACGCGTTTGTGTGTGTGTATGTGTGTGTGTGTGTGAAAGATTTATATATAGTAATTACGTATTTTTGGATGTCCTCTTGTGTGTGTGTGTGTGTGTGTGTGTGTGTGTGTGTGTGTGTGTGTGTGTGTGTGTGTGAAGGATTTATATATAGTAATTACATATTTTTGGATGGCCTTGTGTGTGTGTGTGTGTGTGTGAGTGTGAGTGAAGGAATTATATTAGTTAAGTGTACGTATTTTGGGGTATCCCAGTGTGTGTGTGTGTGTACGAATAAATAATAATAATATATGTTTGCGATTGACAAAAAAAAAAAAAAAAAAAAAAAAACTATGACAAAAGAAACATACCAAAAAGACCAATGATACAATTTACATTTTTATTTACATCACATTAATAAAAAAAATTAACACAAAATCCACAAACACCTATTACTAAAAAAATCTGTATACCCTAGAATAGAAAAGATACAAAACCAAACAGACCCACGGGACTTTACCACTGAACCAATAATGTTTACCTACAACAAGACGTACGGTATTTCTTCTTCTGTTTAGAGAGGTTTAATTTAAGGGGACAGTTATACTTTTGATACATTGGAGCGCCTTGATTCCTCCAAAGCATACCGGGAAACAGACCCCGATGAAGAAAAATAATGGTATCCTGTTGCCTGGAATAGTTTGGGGGAATCTATTGCTCCAGATTTACCACTCAAAACAACAATGTGCTATATATATCCCCTTAAGGAGAAATTAGAGTCTCTTTTGGGTGAATTTGATGGCTACTGATTCCTCCAGAGTATGCCAGGAAACAAGCCCCTTCCATATACAGTATGGGTGTGTGTGTTTCGTGGCAATATTTGAAGGACTCATTTATCTCCAATTTTCTGACTACATCACATCACCACAATGTCCCTTAGAACTGGGAATACCACACAAGGTCACACCACGTGGCACCTGAGATGGGTTCGGTAATATCTCCACAACAACATAATCATTATCTTGGATTTTCCCTCCACGACTGGACAGGTGTAATTGAAGGTGGTGTCCTGTTTGATGATGATAATCCTCTCACAAAAGGTTACTCTGTTGCGTTCTCTCTCTCTCTCTCTCTCTCTCTCTCTCTCTCTCTCTCTGTGTGTGTGTAATTGAAAGTGGTGTTTTGTTTGATGATGATTATTCTCTCACAAAATGTTACTCTTTTGCGTTCCTTCTCTCTCGGTTTCCTTGCTTTTTTTTTCTAATTCGGTCTTGTGGTCAGTATTTGTCTGTCCCTTCCTTTCTGAATCTTTTATTTTCTCTGTTCCTCCCTCTCTCGACTCTTACCTTCCTTTTTGTTCCCCCCCTCCCTCTCTCTCTCCAACATTGTTTCCACTATTGACCAATCAAACTACACGAGAGGAAACTGCTGCAAAATCATAGGTAAATCTTTTAATTCGCACGAATCAAAGAATTTCTTTTTTAACCGAGTCGTCAACTTATGGAATGGGCTTCCCCGTAATGTAATTGACTAACACCGTAGACAGCTTCAAACGTCGCTTAGATAAACACCTTGCGTCTAATCCCCGACTTACAATGTTTACTAATGAATAATTTTGCCCATTACAGGTGGCAAGTTAGCCAAATTTCACCTACTTTCTATCTTTCCTATAAAATTTCCTTGTGGAGTATTTCTGCCAACCCCACAAGGTTCCCATTCCTGACTTTATTTCCTGTACGGCTCAGGCCGGAGGGATTGGAGGGTGGGGAGAGAGCCTTCTACTTTGCTATCCTTACCTACGACTATTACTGGGGAGTAATTCATTCTCTACCAGTAACCTTCTAATCAGGTCACCTCGTTTGGACCGTAAGGTCTGTTGTGGTCTGTGCTTCTATGTAACTATGTAACTCCTTGTTACCCCCCCTCTCTCTCCTCTAGTTCCCCCCCTTTCTCTCTCCTCATGTTTCCCCGTCTCTCTCTCTCCTTTCCTCTTCTTCCCCTCCCCCCTCTCTCTCTCTCCAACATTGTTTCCACCTATCTGTCATTTTCTCTTCATATACAGTATAATCAAATAACAAATACAAATTCATAACAGTCTTTATTATTGATATTGCACAAATTCTGCAACATGAGCACATTACATTGCAAGCTAATTAAATTAAGAACTGAATAACAGAAGCGAACAAGAAAATGACCACAACACAGTTTAAAAAAAATAAAAAGATTACCATTACCCCATTGGTTGCTCCTTTTTGTGGCACATGTAGTTTGGAGGAATCTATAGCACACACACACACACACACACACAGGATTCTACTTACAGCCATCTCGTAGATAAATTTATTCGTATTTAAGGAACCCTCGTGATGTAGTCAGAAAATTGGAGGTTATTGAGTCCTTCAAACATTGCCACGAAACACACACACCACCTACATCCATTGAAAGAGCTGGTTGGTTTCGTGGCATAGTCAGGAGGAATCAGAAGCCACCACCAGGTCTCATTATACACAATCACAGGGTCCCTTAATGAATGAAACCTGACGATGATGGTTAATTAATAATGCCCTTGGAAATCGATTTACTAATGTGTTATAATGCCCAGGTTTTGTCCTTCCCTTATTCTCCATTTTTCTTCTTTTTCTCTTCCTTTTCTCTACTATTTCTTCCTCTTATTGTATTCCCCTCTCTCTTCTCCTCCTCCACCTCTTTCTCTACCTCCTCCTTACTCTTCCATCTCGCTCTTTCTCTACTTCTCTTTTTCCTCCTCTTTCTCTCCTATCTTACTCCTTCTCTTATTCTTATTCTTCACCTTCTAATAATCTCTCCTTTAGTTTTATTTTTGTGTGTGTGTACTTCTTCATAGTTTTCGTTCACATTCTTTCATTCCCTAATCTCCAGTTCACGTTCTTCTCTTCCTCCGTTCTCCGGTCCTCCGTTTTACCTTCCTGCGTCGTGCCGTTTACCGTCCATAGCCTGTGGACAGAAGTGAAGTCAAAATAAGCAAAAATTAACAAGAAAATTATTATGTAAAAAATTAAGAGAATAATTTTCCTTATTATTACCATTATTATTGTTATATTATTATTATCACCATTATTATCATTATTATCATCATCATCATTATTTCATAGTCATTACTCTAGTGGTAAGACTGACCTCCTTTGACCTGGGTAGGCACACAGGGGATAGAAACTAGCCTCTCCACCTCGACCTGGGCTGTGGTGGTGACGTAATGGGGCTCAGTCACAGTCACCGTGTCAACATTGGTCACGTACACGGAGCTGACCTGGACCTGTGGGGGTGAGGGGAGGTTAGAGGTCACAGTGATGGTTACAGGTCAAAATGGTTAAAAGTTAAAAAAGTTTCAGGTCAAAATAGTCAAGAGATTACCAACACATTACTACTAACCAATTCAACATTTAATTACACACACACGCAAGAAAACACACACACACTCACAAGAAAACACACACACACAAGAAAATGTATGGTACTCACCTCAGTCTCTGTGTGGTATTGAGTGCTGGTCAACCTTTCGGTCGCAGTGAGGTACTCTGTGACAAAGTCGGTCAGGTATTCGGTCTGGTAAGCAATCTCGGTCACATAGGTCGGCTCAACAACGGTACTGTAGATGGTCTGGTAGTCGATTTCGGTGGTGGACACGGTCTGGGTGTGGTGTTGGGTCTCAGTCAGGTATTCGGTGGCGTATTCGGTCTGATATTCGGTCTGGTATTGGGTCTCGGTCACGTAGGAAGGCTGGACGAGGGTGGTGGTCTGGTACAGGGTCTCGGTGTGGTAGTTGTCGAGGGTTGAGGTGATGTATTCAGTGGCGGTGGTGGTGTGGTAAGTGGGTACCAACTCTGTCTCTGTTACGGTCACCTCCACAAGCTGCTCTGGTGGACACGACTGCAATACCCAGGAAACAATTTTTTTTAATAGATTGAAGAATTTTTAGAGGAAAAAAAATATATATATATACCGGTATAACAAGAAGTTTGATACAGGTTTAATGAGGGAAATATAACCTGATGACATTGTATTGGAGGAATCAGTAGCCTTCCATTTCCCATAAACCAAAGAAGACACATTACTGTATAGCAAACAATATTCACCTAACACACACACACACACACACACTTACACATACACACACACTTACACATACACTAACACACACACATACACTTACACACACACACAAATAACACTAAAAAAAAAACACACACACACACACACTTACAATGAGCTTGGGAGGAATGGTCTCTTGTGGTTCGCTGGGGAAGAGAATAATGGGTGTCTTTTGTTGTTGTCCGAGTGGTTCCCGGGGCACACCATAACCCAACACACCAGGACTCAACAACACCAACACCACCACCATGAGGAGGCCTGACCTGTTGTAATGAGGGGGAAATAGATGGCATGAGGTTTTGGTTACTAGTACACTCGTGATACGTAATATCTGACCAGACGAACGGCAGGATGCACCACACATACCCTGCATTCGAACTCAGCCTCTATAGGTGTACTGGGTGGGGAAATGAACAATACCAGGCGATTCGAAGCTTTCTGCTCATCACACTCTGGTCAGAAATTATGTATCACGAGTGTACATTATTATTACTACTACTACTATTTTATTATATTATTCATTTAACTATTACACAGATTTACATTACTAGTATATTATTATTATTACTACTATTTTATTATATTATTCATTTAACTATTACACAGATTTACATTACTAGTATATTATTATTATTACTACTATTTTATTATATTATTCATTTAACTATTAAACTGATTTACATTACTAGTATATTATTATTATTACTACTATTTTATTATATTATTCATTTAACTATTACACTGATTTATATTTTTTCTTCCATTCATGAGTAAATTATTATTATTTGCATGGTTTTTCGGCGTTGTACTGCATTTAAGATTTCGCAAAGTCACTAAATTTATAATAGGAGGAAGAGGAAAGTTTCTTGTGCGACCTCCACCTCCCTCACTCCCTTCCTTCACACTCACCTGAACATGTCGTAAAATTGTATTATGGTCGGTCTGGTGAACAAAAGAACAACGACGATGCAGGTCCGTCTCTTATCAGTGCTGGTGGACAAGTGAAGAGCAAGGAACGGGTACCTCTTTATATAAGGCCTACCCAGAATAGACAACTACCGACCCCCTTCTTCTTCTCCCCCTCGTCTCCCCTCCACTCTCTCCCCTTCCCCCTCCCTTTCTTCCCGTCCCCTCCCCTTCCCCCTCCCTTTCTTCCCGTCCCCTCCCCTTCACCACACTCCAGCCAGGGTCCAGGGAAAACCAAAGATGATTGTGTTTACGTGTGGGTGGGGGAGGGGTGCGCGCGTCAGTTACTTACTTAATAAATAAATATAGGGAAATACAGCGTTGATGTTTATATCCGGAGCAACTGATAACTCCAAACTATTCATTCCACAAATAGACCACACCTATATTAATTTTGTGTTCGTCTGGTCCTGTTTCCCGGGCATACTTTGGAGGAATCAAGGAGCTCTAATGTATGTAAGTACACTCGCAATCCAAAATAAATATCTAGGTTTACTTCGAATAGTCTGATCGAGTATTAAGCGAACTCAAGCAAATATGAAATAGGATAAGCATTGTAATTGGTTCACTACAATGTCAAATGATTCGAAACTTCAACAAGACCTGGATACAAATATGATACAGGATAAACGTTGTAATTGGTTCACCACTATGTCACATGATTCGAAACTATAAAAAGACCTGGATACAAATTTTGGATTGCGAGTGTACAGCAGCAATTTTAATGATACTTGGCACCCGCTTCACATTTCCAGTCATTCCAGTTTTTCTTGTGTTGCGTCAACGACTCCAAAACTTTCTTCTCGATAAACTTAATTGTTGTAGAAATAAGGAACTCTTACATACGCATTTTATTATTATTATTATTATTATTAGTAGTAGTAGTAGTAGTAGTAGTAGTAGTAGTAGTAGAAGTAAAGTAGTACGGTAGTAGTAGTAGTAGTAGTAGATGTAGTAGTAGTAGTAGTAGTAGTATAAATGTATCAAGAGAAAAGTTAAGGAGGTAGTACAGTGTTGGTAAATCTGGAGCAACGGATTCCTCCAAGCGATTCCAAGCAACAGAGCTACTATTATATTATTGTCCATCTGGTTGTATTTCATGTCATACTTTGGAGGAATCACGGCACTCCAATGTACCAAAAAAAAGTATACCTTAAAATGTTGTTGGAAATAGCGCTTGTCGACATGCGAATACAATTAATGAGTCTAATATATATTCTGGCACTTGGTATTTTTATGTTGTCTGCACCGTCCTCCATCCTCAGTTCTCGGGGGTTAAACTGATGCTCCGTTTTTATTCACTGGTGCACCCCAACTCTCTGATCATTGGTTGGTAGCATGGAGGACGGAGGAAACCACAAAGAAGAAATAGGTGGGTTTGACGAGGGAAACAGTGGCCCGGTGTGTCTGTGTTGTGTTGTGGGAGTGTATGGCAACTATGACTGGGAATTCTGAACATACACACAGTTGCTGGAATTAAACTGTTTCCATGGACTCGTGTCTGAGGTATGTGGGTGGGGCTTGGTATAAGGTATAGGGGAAGGTGAGGGTAGGGGAAGTTTGTACAGGTATGGTAGGGTAGGGGAAGGTGAGGGTAGGGGAGGCTTGGACAGGTGAGGGTATGGGAGGGTTGTACAGGTATGGTAAGGTAGGGGAAGGTGAGGGTAAGACAGGTAAGGTAGGGTAGGGTTGGACGGGTATGGTAGGGTAGGGGACAGGTGAGGTAGGGTTGGGAAGGGAAGGTTTGGGTAAGATAACGTTAGGGGAGGGCAGAATAGGGTTGGATAGGGTAGCGTAAGGTAGGCTAGGGTTGAGTAGGGTAGGGTAGCGGTGGGTTGGTTAGGGTAGAGTAGGGTTTATTAGGGTAGGATAGGATAGGGGAGGGTTGGTTAGGTAGGGTAAGGTAGGGTTGAGTAGGGTAGGGTAGCG
>JAWQEG010006874.1:2500-5000 GCA_033782935.1 Petrolisthes cinctipes | reverse complement strand
GGGAATGTCAGTGAGGTGTTGGACGAGAGGAAATGCCTTGTATGTCAAAAAAAAAAAAAAAAAAAAAAAAAAGAGAGAATTATGGAACCAGAACAAAGGGACTAAGGAATTTATTCGCATCTTTTGCACTTTATTTTTTATTCTTTATTTATTCCTTTATTCTTTATTTTTCATTCTTTATTATCTATTTCTTTATTCTTTTTTCTTTTTTATTTTTATTCTTTTTTTTTCTTTATTATTTTTAGTTTTCATTTTTATTCTGTATTTTTATTCTTTTACAGTATATTCTTTATTTTTATCTTTTATTCTTTATTTACTTTCTGTATTTGTTAATATTGTTTATTTTTATTCTTTTTATTATTTCATATTTATTCTTTACTTCCTTGATTTTTATTCCTACATATTTTTTACATCTTCTGTTTCTTTTATTTTTTATGTATTATTATTATTATATTTTCTTAATTTTCTATTCCCTTATTCTTTATTCTCTTGTTGGTGAATTGGAAGGTCACTGATTCCTCCAAAACAATGCCACGAAACAGATCCCCTATTATATTAACATTGAGGGCTTCTGTTTCCTGGTATAGTTAGGAGGAATCAGTAGCCTCCAATTTACCCCAAGAGAGTGACTCATTTTGTGGTGGTGGGGGGTGGGGGGGGAAGTGGGGATGAGAGGGGGGGGGGGGGTTAATAGGACATGTTCAAGGCGATATTATTATACATACATTACTATCAATATTCCCCCCCAAGGCTATCCCCCCCCATACATACACATACATACATTAAGAGAAACAACATACACACACATACACATATACATACATAAGAGATACAACATACACACACACACACACACACACACATAAGAGAAATAACATACACACACACACACACACACATATACATACATAAAAGAAACAACACACACACACACATACTCATACACACACACACATAAGAGATACAACATACACACACTTAAAAGAAATAACATACACACACACAAAAAACATAAGAGAAACAACACACACACACACACACACACACACATTGTGTGACATTGAGGAGTTTCCTAAGGTCACATGTTAGGGAGAATTATCATGTAGGATGTTCTACCTGTCTTACTTGTCTATATGTATGTCTCTCTCTCTCTCTCTCTCTCTCTCTCTCTCTCTCTCTCTCCATGTACAGGTCACCCAGAAGTCATTTAATGGCTAACATTCTTTTTGTTTGTGCTTATAAACTACAACGAACGACTGTGGAATCGACCCATCGTATCTAGAACACTTTGTTGGACATGTAATAACATTTTGAGTGTCACTAACTTTGTCATGAAGGCTGCCACCACAAAGGTTGTCACCACTGATTATTATATATTTCACAAATAGTAACTAGCTTTATTCTACTATGTCTATATGTTAATGATTTCATTGTTATGTGCAGGAATTTACTTGTAATCCAATAACACACTATATGTAACATAGAACAAGCTATTTTTTTCCCCGTGTGTTAAGTTGGTAAGCCTGCGAAAGCTACAAGGTGTGGGATCAAGCTTCTGTAGTGTGTGTGTGTGTGTGTGTGTGTAAAGGAATTGTGGTTCATATGACTCGAACACTCACTTCACCAGAAATAAGCCTATATTCTGCAGGAGAGATTCGATTGTCTCATTCCGTTTCACAGAATATTCTTTTCACATAAGAATATGGAAACTTGTGGTTCTCATAATTTTATGTAATATTAATTATTGTTGAAACACATTTATCATTGAGTATAGCAATTTCATTAAGTTTTATAGACACCCATCCCATCTGATGTCATTACAGTTTTGCTGATATCGAACAATACTTAGCCTACATATGAGAGTAGCCTACTTAAAAGTATGATGACAAATGATAAAATTCAATACATATATAGGTTTGTTAATGCGAACTCCATCTCCAATAGTCCCTTCGCCCAAACTCAACCATAAATCCTCAAGATACAGAAAAACGTCTCTAAAGCCACGGTTATTGGCGTCTCTCTTGTTCTTTCTCCCTCCACCAGCCCCCTCCATACCCTCCCTTCTTCCTCTCTCACTTCCACCATAACTCGTCAGGTAGAAGCGACCCCATGATGAATGTGCTCGTGTCTCCATCCCATCAGCTCGCGACTGTACCTGTCTCTCTCTCTCTCTCTCTCTCTCTCTCTCTCTCTCTGTAATAAATACCCTTAAAAATAGAATAGCTACCAATAAAATACCTAGGTTTTCTATAAGAGACCTACTATTGAAAACGAATATTGTAATGGGTAACTAAACTTAGAATATCAAACTTATCTAATAATTATCTACTTAACATATTGCAATTGTATATACTCTTGTTGCAATGTTGACAGGAGCAATGGGATATGTACAGTCGGCAAATTTTTTTTCGTTACCTCCCCAACGTTAATTTTAACATTGGTAAGCGCGGCAGGGTTGGTACTCCCGCCGACTGAGCAGCTGTGCCTCATCATCCAAGAC
>JAWQEG010006873.1:37500-60317 GCA_033782935.1 Petrolisthes cinctipes | reverse complement strand
CAAATCATTATTATTATTATTATTTTTTTAATAGCTCACATATTTATACTTACACAATTAATGCATACCCTTTTTCAAGCGAAGACGAGTGAGGTCGGTACCAAAACTTCTGATTGTGACTGTACTTTCACTTACTCAGGTAAATGTAAATATAAATCAATACTTTTTAATGTTTTCTAAGATTATAGGGACTTCATTATTTAGCATTTTTTAGTATATGTATTTATCTTATTTACTCCTGTTTGTGTGTGTTTCCAACGTGTGTGTGTTATAGTTATGTTTGCACTTTACCTTCGTTTTTCTGAATCATACTTTCGCTTCTGTCGAAAATAATTATTATTGTTCGATGATTAATCTGTTTTGCTCTGCTCCGTATCTACTGTATGGATTATATTTATATTATTTTCAGGCCTGTTCTCTTCTTTCTGTGTTGCCAGGTGAATGTGACAATAGAGCAATACAGACTCACTATAAAGTACAGTATAATTATGTAGATCAGTATATGTCCCTCGTGTTTGTGGGGTAAGATTCTGACGACACTGAAATAACAGAAACGGAGAAACAGATCACTTTAGATTTAAGAAGATCACATGGACATCTGCTTCCGTCCCTTTCCATATAATTTGGGTCCATAATATGCAAGTTAATATCACTGTTATCACTCCCATGTGCTCTTTTCACTGCCTCCCTCTTGGTAAATTATTGACCACTTTATCGTCATATCTGGCTCTTTATCTATCCCACTATGACTCCACTGTATAATTATTTCCATCTCTGAAACTTCACGCCTGGCTGATGTCAATCTTGCCTGAGTTATAATTAGAAGCAACAAAAATATTAAATGGGTGCAGGAAGGACGAGGCTATACAGGAAGCGTTGATTTCTTCCTCTTATGTTTCTACCTTGACTCAACTGCCAGGCACCACATGTCCTCATAAATAATAGAGAATGAATGTTATTTTCGTAAAACTCGTGTTGTTTTTAAAAAGTCATGCGTGTAAGGAGGAGGGTATGTCCCTTAATGTGCGTATAGATTATATATAATAACTTAGGAACACACAGGTATTTTGTAAGAACCTGCACACAAAAACTAAAACAGCTTATAATTACAGGCGAACATCAATAAATAAGACAAAAAGAAGGGCAAATGGCAGGTTTTGTCATACAAGTAGACAGACACTCACATGCAAACTCCCGCCTCCACTCACCTCCTTGTACCCGAACGAGTGTTTCGCTAAGTGCCTATACTACAGTCCAAGAGAAAAGCTGTGTCTCTTGTCTTGGTCATTAATAATTCATAACAACTCTACACTGGTATGTAAGTGTGAAGGAGAAAATGGCACGTGGTACTGCTATATTCGTTTTTAGAGTACATTCTCACTCGCTGATTGTAAGGTCATCAAAATTTCACATTAGTATATTTAGCAAAAACTATATTAAGAGATGCAGACTTTTTTCCTCAATTGCACACAGCCAGCTTCCGACCATAAACTCGGGTATGTGTCTCCGCATAGGATAAATATTTCACCTCAAGTCTTTTGTTTTTGCATATCTTTGAAAACTACATGAAATAAATGTATTGGGAAACTAAAGTAGGTATAATTATTTGTATGATGTAGTGAATATACATTAACTTGATTCGACCTTTACTAGAAGCTGGCGAATATTAAAGGGAGAGTATACTTTTGGTACATTGGAGCGCCTTAATTCCTCCAAAGTATGCCAGGAAACAGGACCAGATGAAGAAAAATAAAGGTGGCCTGTTCCCAAGAATACTTTGGAGGAATCATTATCTCCAAAAATGTCAAAACTATATCCTCCCCTTAAGATCTTTCTATCATCCCACGTCAACATTCCTCACGAGATGACCACCACTAACTAACACACAGCCTCCAAATTACTTTTATTTTCATTTATTTTTTTTTATTTTTTTTTGTTATTATTATTATTATTATTATTTTTTTTTATTTTTTTTTTTTTACGCGTGGTAGAGCAACATTACTGTAAACTAAACTCTCCCACGACCCCAAACAGAATATGGCTAACTGCTGCTCCCTCACCCCCAAAGTACAGCATATAGCCTGCAACTCGTACCCATTTCCTCTACTACTGAAACGTCTTATTCTCTTGGGTCAGAAATCACGGAACATAGAAAATACTGCCCCGGGCCTGTCTGTCATTAGCTGGGGTCATTTGTCTTGTGGAAGGGTTTTGTCTTATGGAGGGTTTTGTCCCCCGTTTTGCCCTCCTTGCTGTAATGATGGTTTGCTCGCTCGTCCTCTCCTGCTTTCACCCCCTTCCTGCCCCTCCTCGGTCCCTCAGGTATTGGCCAAATATGGAAGCCAGTCGGGTGGTAGTGGTGGTGTTATGTTTTGTGGTGTTGGTGTTAGTGGGGATGGTTTTTGTGGTATATTTCGTGGTGGTTGTGGTGGTGGTAGTGGTGGTGTTATGTTTTGTGGTGTTGGGTGTTAGTGGGGATGGTTTTTGTCGTATATTTCGTGGTGGTTGTGGTGGTGGTAGTGGTGGTATTATGTTTTGTGGTGTTGGTGTTAGTGGGATTGGTTTTTGTGGTGTGATTTGTGGTGGTATTTGTGGGAATGGTATTTACGGTATAATTTATGGTGGTGGTAGTGGTTTTGTGGTAGTTGGTGATGGTGGTGGTGATGGTGATGGTGGTGATGGTGATGGTGGTGATGGTGGTGATGGTGATGTTGATGATGGTGGTGGTGGTGGTGGTGGTGGTGATGGTGATGGCTTCTGTGGTATATTACGTGGTTGTATTGGCAATGGTATGATCATTGGTAGTGGTGGAGATGGCATCGAAATTGTAGTGCTGACATTATAAGTGACTATGCATGGTTGTTGTGTTGGAGATGGTGGGAGTATTGGTGGTGATAATGTTAAGAACCCTGTGATGATCTTGTATGAGACTCGGTAGCTTCTGATCCTTCTGTCTATGCCACGAAACAAGCTACTCAAATGTAGGTGGTGTTTCGTGGCAAAGTTTGAAGGACTCGCTAACCTCCAATTTTCTTATTACATCACGGGGTCCCTAAACAGAAGTGTCACTGATGCTAGGCGTGGGTGTAGTGGTGGCGGCAGTGATAAGATTGTCCATGATAAAGTTGAATTACCCACCGAAGTGATGGTGAGAAATAAAAAATAATGATTGCATTTTCCGATAATAATAACAAACTTTATAACTCAAAAATACTTGATGAGCGCAGCATTGAGAAGTCGCCTTGTGACAGATATATCATGCAGCTGTAGAGTATGTGTGTGTGTGTGTGTGTGTGTGTGTGTGTGTGTGTGTGTGTGTGTGTGTGTGTGTGTGTGTGTGTGTGTGTGTGTTACTGCCGTTTATTATGTTTGTTCGTGGTGGGACAGGTGTGTGTGTGTGTGTGTGTGTGTGTGTGTGTGTGTGTGTGTGTGTGTGTGTGTGTGTGTGTGTGTGTGTGTGTGTGTGTGTGTGTGTGTGTGTGCCATTGCCATTTATGATGTTTATTTCGTGGTGGGACAGGTGTGAATAATGCAGGTGTGTGTGTGTGTGTGTGTGTGTGTGTGTGTGTGTGTGTGTGTGTATGTGTTGCAGAGCAGTGCTATCACCGGCTCACACTGTTGCAAAATGGCTGCTGCAGTTGCACATCCTCGTCTTTGTTCTGTATAGTCACTTTCATGTTTGTCTCTCTTCCCTGTCTTCTTTTTTATTTCATCCCTGTTCCTCTCTCCTCTGTTTTCCTCCTCCTCCTTTTTTCTCCTCCATTTTTTTCTCTCTTCCCTCCTTTTCCTCCTCCTCCCTTTTATTCCCTCTTCCCTGTTTTTCTATCTTCCCTCCTTTTCCTCCTCCTCCCTTTTTTTCTCTTCCCTATTTTTTCTCTCTTACCTCCTTTTCTTCCTCCTCCTCGTTCTTCTCTTATTCTCTCTTTCCTGTTTTATTCTTCACTTTGTTGTTTCATATTCTTTGTTTTGTTTTTATTCTATTTTTCGTAATATTTGTAATTTTACCTGAAGTGTTTCATGGTTTAAACTTCCCTTAAATAATATTAGTTTCTCTCTTATTTCTCTATATAGTAATCACATATTATTACTTTCTTTATTTCTTCATATACTTTTCAATTTTATTACTTACTTTATTTCTTCATATATTTTTCACTTTTATTACTTACTTTATTTCTTCATATACTTTTCACTTTTATTACATTCTTCTAGTGTAATATGTGTGTTGTGTTATTTTCTAAGTACACTCAATAATCAGTTTATGTATTCATTGCTTGTTGTGTGTCATTTTTGTCAATAATATTAGCACTAATGATCTTTCTTCTTTCCGGATCTTAAGGACCCTGTGATCGTGGATGGGAGAATTGGAGGCTTCAGTTTCCTCCCGACTATACCACGAAACACGCTCCTTCCATATATACAGGTGGTGGTTGGTGTTTCGTGGCAATATTTGAAGGACTCGTATACCTCCAATTTTCTGACTACATCACAGGGTTCCTTAATTTTCATTCGCATTTTTGACATTTCCTAATTTCGTCCGTGTAACTTTTTTTTTTTTGCTCTGCTCTGCCACATACCTCGATTAATTCATGTCATTTCTTCCCTGGGTCGTGTATCATTACCTCTCCCTTTCATCATTATACTTTCACTTCCCATCTTGTATATTTTCATCTCTTTTATTTTCGTGCTTCCTTTCTCAATTATTTTTCGTAATTTCGGACCTCATTCTTTACCTTCATTATAATTATTCCTATTGTGTTATTTCTTTTACGCTTCTCTTTTACTCTTTTGCTTTATTCTGTTATCTACTTTGTTATATTCTTGATTTCTTTAGTTTTCACCTTCCATATAAGTCCTATCTGCCTTACTCTGAATTCTATACATTTACAATTTTGATATGCTCATGTATTCAAAGGTTTTCCTGGTATTTTGTCTCAATCTCTAACCATATTTGCCATTCTCTTTTTTGTTCGCGAGACCAAAATATATATTTTTTTTATAATTTGGTTCTTCATTTTCACTTTTCCACTCCCAGCTTCCTTATTACAACTTCCATCCCTATCTTTAATTCCACAATCACAAATGCGTGTAAGAGGTGTTTGTATATGTGTGTGTACTGTGTGTAAACATAAGCAATACCGGTATATATATATATATATATTTAATTAACACCGGAAATATGAGACGAAAGATAAACAGGAAAATCTGGAAAATGTTTATCTTTTAGTAACTTTTTAAACTTCTTTCTTTACACACACACACACACACACACACACACACACACACACACACACACACACACACACACACACACACACTTGTACGTGCAATCTCATGAAGTCAAACACACTTACAAGGAGACCCCATAGCTTCCCTCTCTCATATCATCTCTCCTTCTCTAGTTCCTCGTCTCATCAGACCCCGCTACTCGTATCCTTTCTCCTCTTTCAGCCCCTCTCCTCTCTCAAAATCTCCTCTCCCCAGCCCCCCTTCTCCTCCTTCCAGCCCCTTTCCTCTCCCTAACCCCTCCTCTCAGCTCCCCTTTTCCTTCCAGCCCCTCCTCTCCTCCCTTCTCTCCTCTCCACCCCAGTCTCTCTCCTCTCCCCCCCAGTCTCTCTCCTCTCCCCAACTCCCTTTTTCCTGCTTCCATCCCCTTTCCCCTCCCAGCCCCTCCTCTCCCCCCAGAAGGCATTTGTCAGACGGCCCGGCTGGACCAATCTTGTCGACATCTTGTGGGATTAGCAGCCGTAATGCCAGCCCTGACCCTCCTCCTCCTCACCTCCTGACGTATTTCCAGCTGCGTCCCTGGAATTCTAAGGACCCACAACTCGAGGGGCAAAAAGAGAGGTTCTGGAAAAAGTGGCCTGTGGAAGGGGACGAGGTTGGTTGGTCTACTGTACTATGCCTTTATGTATGTACTTGCTGTCTGTGGTCAAGTTTGTCATGTTGGATGCCTGTGTATGTATGTGAGTAATTTCGAGTGGGTTGGTGACAGAGGGGCTACAGTAGATTCTTAATGTGTAACACTAATGCGTCTTTTTGGTCGAGTTTGGTTGTGAATATCTCTGACCATGGCGTGAGATGATTAGTTAGAGTAGTGCGTTTTATTTTTCATATGACTATAGTGATGTGTATATGGGCATCGCTTCACAAACTCTCCAAGAACTTTATTATTACAACATCTGGAACTGTGTATCCAATAAACATGCTGCCTTCTTGAATACGTCTGCATATGGATGATTTTAGGCAGGTTGAAATAATAGGAGTTAAATGTATAGCAATATATATTCATTTTCTCTGCTGTGAAACCTAGATATTGTTTGACAGCTTTGTGCAGAGGAAAATATTTATTGTTTGGTTCCTCCTGAAGTTCATTAATCACCACTATAATTTTTTTTTTTTAATAGGTACTGTTTCTTTTGTTGACCCTGGGATTGTGATACGTTTGGCTGGTTCTGTTGTAAAGGCTGGGTAAGAATATTATTATTTTACTTGATAATAGGCATTCATTCTGTAGTGCGTTTTTTATTTTTATTTCTTGTTATCCTGGCGAAAATCCACCTATCCCTTCTTTAAGTAATATGACCTTAGATAAGAGTTTTGTATCCACTCCAGTGCTTATAAGTTGCATAATAAGTGTAAAATTCTGATGTAAAGTGTTTGAATTGCATTACATTTCCCTAAAAACCCAAGAAGTTATATGATGGAGTAGGTACATTTTCACCAGGCAAAAAAAAAAAAAAAAAAAAAAAAAAAAAAAAAACAATAGTTGACGTCACTATACATAAATAAGAACCATATAATATATAGTTTGATGAATGAAGGTAAATAAACAAACCAGGGTTGATTTCTCTAGGGATTTATTCAAAACTTTACAATAATCGACCTATGTGGTGGATTTCACACACTATCTACAAACGTACCTCAATGTAAATTATTATAACACTTATTTAGGCTAGTGTTCGGTATTATTCTTCACTGTGTAATATTGTATGTGTGTATTTGTATGTATGAATAATTCTATACAGGTATAATTATGTGTCTGGAACTCACAGCGCAGCCCTCGTGTCGGTCGGTGTGTATGGGTGTATGGATGAGTATTATTATTATTACAGGTATATGCTTGTAATTCGCACGCAATCCTCTTTGTGTGTATGTGTGTGTGTTTTGAAGGAGAATTCACGGGAGATATTGTAGAGATCTGAGAATTTTCATTGTGTGTGTGTGTGTGTGTGTGTGTGTGTGTTGAAGGAGAATTCATTAGAAATATTATACAGGATATGGGAGCTTTCATTGTGTGTGTGTGTGTGTGTGTGTGTGTGTGTGTGTGTGTGTTGAAGGAGAATTCGTGGGAGATATTGTACAGGATATGGGATTTTTCATTACACACGAGTTTGTTCAGGTGTGAAATGTGAAATAATACTTGTTCAAGAATATGATTACATGCGTGTGTGGTTAAAAATCTATACAGAATATAATTAGACAGCATGTTTTGTGTGAGAGAAAATTTGTGTTTTTGTGTGGGAGGGAAACAGCTGACATTTGAGAAAGTATTGTATATATTTGTTTCTCTATGAGAGGTGAAATTCTTTTTACTGTGAGAGTACATTTGAAAGACGCTTATTGTTGCAAAATGGAGAGAGAGAGAGAGAGAGAGAGAGAGAGAGAGAGAGAGAGAGAGCAAAGAACTACATGCATTGTGTGTGTGTGCGTGTGTGATGTGTGTGCGTGGACGTGTGTGTGAGAAAAAGGACTGCATATATGCGTGTATGTGGTGTGTGTGCGTGTAGGTGTGTGTGTGTGAGCAAAGGACTGCATATGGGTGTGTGTGTGTGTGTGTGTGTGTGTGTGTGTGTGTGTGTGTGTGTGTGTGTGTGTGTGTGTGTGTGTGTGTGTGTGTGTGTGTGTGTGTGTGTGTGTGTGTGTGTGTGTGTGTGTGTGTGTGTGTGTGTGTGTGAGCAAAGGACTGCATATGTGTGTGTGTGCGTGTAGGTGTGTGTGTGTGAGCAAAGGACTGCATATGGGTATGTGTGTGGTGTGTGTGCGTGTAGGTGTGTGTGTGAGCAAAAGGACTGCATATGTATGTGTGTGTGTGTGTGTGTGTGTGTGTGTGTGTGTGTGTGTGGTGTGTGTGTGTGTGTGTGTGTGTGTGTTGTCACTCCTCCACGACTGTAATCACGTGAAGGCAGGGGGGCAGGCAATCAGAGGAGCGACAGAGCATACACACACATTCACTCCGAAACCTATATACCCTGACATTACCAAGACAAGGGAGGGTATAGTCAACACACCTTTCCTTCACTGTATAATTATATGCTTCTTATGGCGTTATTCCTATACATGTTAATTAAGGGTTAGATTCATTTGTTGTTGTTGGGTGATTTTGAAGGTTTCTGATTCCTCCAAACTGACCTACGAAACAGAAACCCCTATTACCATTGAGGGCGTCTGTTTTCTGGTTTAAGTAGTTGTAGGAGGAATTAGTACCCTTCCAATTTACACCAACAACAGCATCTCCCCTTAAGGCCAACCAAATAAAAACACAAACACACACACACACACATATTCGTTCATGTGTTGTGTATAGATTTATATAAATATTCGATTTTATATTGAATCTTTTGAAATGAACGTACCTAGCTTTCTCATTCCAATTAAATCGTCTAACATTAGCCAATATTCACATCAGTACACGAAGGGA
This sequence comes from Petrolisthes cinctipes, assembly GCA_033782935.1. Classification (NCBI taxonomy): domain Eukaryota; kingdom Metazoa; phylum Arthropoda; class Malacostraca; order Decapoda; family Porcellanidae; genus Petrolisthes; species Petrolisthes cinctipes. The sequence continues at coordinate 51,619 of JAWQEG010006873.1, read as the reverse complement.
AGGTGTAGTACTCTCCCTCGTTTTAATATTGCAGTCGATATATTTAAGGAACCCTGCCTGTGATGTAGTCAGAAAATTGAAGGTAATTGATTCCTTCACCTATTGCCACGAAACACCACCTATATGGAGGAAGTGTGTTTCGTGGCATAGTTAGGAGGAATCAGAAGCCTCCAATTTTCATACACGATCACAGGGTCCTTAATTGCTTCATCATTGTGAGTGTTCTTGTCACTGAATCCTTTAATTTGTTTCGAAATGGTTTTTTTTGCATTGACAAATTTTTCTCTCCACTTTGACCAATGGAGATATTTTAAGTATAAATTCATTCGTGTGTTTTATCTATCATGAACACTTTAGCTCACTCCATTGTGTTCACGTAAATAACTATATCACGGGGGAAAATAATAAGGAGGATAAAATAGGATTCTGCTTCCCAGGTATACCGCACTATACAAAGGGGTTAATATTCTTGAGCATCAAAATCTTACATGGTATAGGAGCCCCGTGCAGAGGAGACCTGATGTGTTCATGTTTGTCTCCACTGTGAGAGAGACATCCGCTAAAGCCAATTCGATGGTTTGCTCTCGTCATTATTATCATTATGTATGTGAGTATTATCTTTATGAAGTTATACCACATGCCTTTCTTTGTACATTTTCCTATATTCCCTTCAGTAGTTCAATCTATTCAGCTTAAGGTTTTTTTTTTTCTCAGTTAAACTAGGTCCGAACCCTGAGGATTGTTGTGTTTTACTTTATCCTAATCTTTATTATCGTTACATTGTACAGTCGCAGACAAAGTGTCTAGTCACAGCCTGTCTTTGCAACAAAATATTGCTACAGAGAGCAAGTTTTCTTACTTTCATTAAAGTGTGTCAAGTTTAAAAAACCTATATTACACGATCACATTATCGCTTCTTTGACACCTTTCAACAATATCAGAATGATCCAGAAATTAATGTCCTCAATGGTACAAACTTTTTAACATATCGAGGCCGAAACACAATACAGGAATCAGTATCGTCTCTCATTTTATTGTTTTGAAAAATACACTTGAAAAGTTTCACAATCATTTGTGTACTTTTATCTTTATATATAAAAGGAACGAAGTTCGAGTTGGCTCACTGGATGCTCCCAGGCAGATGAGACAGTCAGGAGGACAGTCAAATTAAAGAAAGTCATTTTCCACAGTCACAATGTAGGACACAGTAAAAGTCAAGGTTAGTGAGGCTGTGAAAAGTATAGAAAAAAATATTTATGGTTACTTTACTGGCGTCTGCTCGGAACTCTACACACAATATATATATATGTATATATACTGTATATTTATTTATAACTATGTACACACAACGACACCTTCACCTTCATCTTCTCCTCAAGCTCCTTACGTCCTGTAGCGTCGTGACATTTTATTTCTTAGTAATGTTTTACTCTTATTATTCATCTTTCTAATATCTATCTACACACTTCCTCTCGTGCCGGCTTGTACACTTTCATACCAAAATAATATAAATAAAGTATTATGCCATTCCAGGTATATATATTACATAAGAGGACATACGGAAGAATATACTCATAGATTATTAAACAGCAATCATATTGGACCTAATATAATAATAATAATAATAATAATAATAATAATAATAATAATAATAATAATAATAATAATGACATGGAAAATATAAACAGATTATATTTATAATATAATAAAACATTTACAATAAGTTTAGTAACAGAGCATTTATGTATCAAGAATAAGTAGTATTCCCTTGTATACACTGGATAAACTAATCACAATAATATGAAATTAATAAAAATATGAATAGCCACATCGAAAAATACAGAATTTTAGTTTCATAATAATTATGACCCACGTCAATTTCAATTAAATTACTCCACTGTAGACAAACAGGTAAAAAATTAAAGGGATAATACTTGTTGGTAAATCTGGAACAACTGATTCCTCCAAACTACAGGACACTATTATTTTTGTTAATCTGGTCCTGTTTCCTGGCTTATTTTGGAGGAATCACGGCGCCCTAAACATACCAAAAGTATTGATGAAGAAGGGAAAGAGGAGCACTATAGGCAGAAAGGAACCCGTAACAGTTACCAATAGTGAAAATGAAACTATGAAACTATATATTTTGATTACGAGAGTTTGATGCTATGCTTCATGGAATACATACATACATACATACATACATACATACATACATACATACATACATACATACATACATACATACATACATTCATTCACTAACCACAGTCACATAATAACAAACATCTACTGCCAATATCGTAATTATTATCTAGAACACGTGTGTGAATTTCCTTCCTTCGAATGTAATGGAAAGCAAAGGGAATGAAAAGGGAATGAAAAGGGAATGAAAAGGGAATACATAGGAAATACAAACAGCATCAGACTTATTATAATTGTTCTTCATGAGAGGCTGTTGTTTGGGTTTGCTAAGCTACTGTATCTATATTACACAAGGGTGAGGGAAAGTATAGTAAAGAAGAAGGTAGGATGAGGATAGAGGGAGGAGGGGGTGGGGGCCGTTGCAGAAAGAGATGGTCATTTGCAACTTTAACTCAGATGAACTTGATACAATGGTGGCAGATGATGTATGTTTATTTTGTAGGTTAGTGTATGTATATTTAACAAGTTGTACAATCGGATACCATTGTCTCTAGCCCAGCTGAGTTAAAACCCGAGATCTATATAGAGGAGGCGGTGGTATTTTCTGGACGACAGCCCAACCAAAGCCTACATTGGTTTCAAAATGTGTGTGGCCTCATGATAGTTTGCGTGGGCTGTCATCCAGAAACCGCCTAGGCCCTTCAGATTTGGGGCTTTTTACTCAGGTGGGCCAGATAGAGACTGTTATGGTATCCGGATGTACAGTCGAGCTCGTAAATTCGCAACCACGTACTTAGATGTTTATGCCATTTGAGCTGGTAACATTTATTTGGGGAGGAATCAGAGTAGGTGGAACATAGTAGAGAGACACGATACGATCTTTCATTTACAATAATACCTCCCCCACACAGTGTTGCCAGCTCAGATGACATAAACATTTGAGGACGTGGCCGCGAATTTACGAGCTTGAGTGTACAGTAAGTAGTATATGGACAGGCAGACAACAAACAAGCTTCCACCCACATACTCTATCTGACACACATTCACTGCACACATCATCACTCACTCCTACACACTCGTACATAAACACCGGCTTCCTTGATTTTTTTTTTTTTTTTGTACACTCATTCTTATCATTTTGCTCGCACACACACACACACTCTTACCTACATACATAAGTCGCTATACATACAGTGTAAATTATATATAAAACACAAGCATTCATACTCGAATCATGATGAGGTTATCTTGTTTACCATCGGTCTTGAAGTTGCTGATACTTTCGTTATTCAAATTATTATTCATTTTGTTTCTATAAGTGAAGTTCGTGTTAATCATTCTGTAGTTACTCTTGTGTGTATGGGATGAGATGGATTGAATGGGTGTATGTGTATTGATGAGGTGGGTATATACGACTTGGCTGGATATAGTGAATGAGATGAGTTGTGGTGGAGGTTTTTATTTTATGCAGATGAAGTCAAGTTGGGTAGAACTCGGTTTGGTTAGGTTAGGTTAGGTTGGGTAGAACTCGGTTTGGTTAGGTTAGGTTAGGTTAGGTTAGGTTAGGTTAGGTTGGGTAGAACTCGGTTTGGTTAGGTTAGGTTAGGTTAGGTTGGGTAGAACTCGGTTAGGTTAGGTTAGGTTAGGTTGGGTAGAACTCGGTTTGGTTAGGTTAGGTTAGGTTAGGTTGGGTAGAACTTGGTTTTGTTAGGTTAGGTTAGGTTAGGTTAGGTTGGGTAGAACTCGGTTTGGTTAGGTTAGGTTAGGTTAGGTTGGGTAGAACTCGGTTTGGTTAGGTTAGGTTAGGTTAGGTTGGGTAGAACTCGGTTTGGTTCATGTCATTAAAGAGATTTAATAAAAAAATAATAATGTGTTTTCATTAAGCTGTCACCATCATCTTGATCTGCATCATTCGTCTATAAAAGCTTTGAGAGGCACAGCGACTATAGTTACACTTTGTAGCAGATAGTGAACAGAATGTATAATTATATATTGTGAATTCGCTACAAGGACATTAATTTTCTGCTCACTCCCAGTCTAAAAATATGAACCAAGTGTCTTGAGTTTCCTTTGCCGATAACACAATAAGACAAGTCAGTAGAGGAACTAAACACACCCCTGGGAGCAATACTCGGTCACCCCCATGGTCACCCCGTTCCCTCACCCACACCAGTCGTAAACCACTTACTGCCAGTGGGTGGGGAGGGAAGAGAGTGTGTGAGAGAGAGAGGAGAGAGAGAGAGAGACAGAGAGAAAGGTCAGTTAAGGTCAGGTCCAGGCGGGTGAGGTCAGAGCAGGGAGATGAGTTCACGGTGGGTGGGTGGGTGGTTGGGTTGGTTACTACATGGGTGGAGTGAATGTGTGGATGGATATGTGGATTAAAAAGTGAAATGTATAGATTTCTTGAAGTTAATGAGATTGGGTTGAATTATTTATAGGTTTCAGTTTTCATAGGCATGTGCGTGGAGAAGGTAGATAGATATATTTACAACTGTGATCGTGTACGAATTTCGGAGGCTTCTGATTCCTCCTAACTATGCCACGAAACAAGCTTCTTCCATATAGGTGGTGTTTCGTGGCAATATTTGAAGGACACGTTTACCTCTAATATTCTGGCTACATTACAGAATCCCTTTAAAAGAAATACGGTGAATTTTTTTATATGGACTTGTTAATGGGTCTCTCGCCTTTTAGAATGGGAGTAAAGGTGACCAACTATTCCATAAACACAAGAAGTCAGCAAAAAAAAAAAAAAAAAAAAAAAAAAAAAAAACATGGATTGGTAAGTTTGGGTAATTTTGGAGTAACTGAATCCTACAAACTATTCCATACAACAGGCTATTATTGTTATTGTTGTTGATCTGGTTTTGTTTCCTGACATATTTTGGAGGAATGTAGGCGTTCTAATGTAGCAAAAGTATTCTATATCCCCTTAAACCTTGTCATAAGTACTGGCAAATTGTCCCTAAACCCCTTGGGAGGAGGAGGTACTGGTCAGGGTGGGAGTGACAAGAAGGAGGAGGGGGATGAAGAGGAGTGAAGAGAAGGAGGAGGAGGGGGAGGGGGGGGGGAGGAGGAGTGAAGAGAAGGAGGGGGAGAGGGAGGAGGAGGAGGGGGATGAAGAGAAGGAGGAGGAGGGGGGAGGGGGGGGGAGGAGGAGTGAAGAGAAGGAGGAGGGGGAGGAGGAGGAGTGAAGAGAATGAGGAGGGGGAGGAGGAGGAGGAGGAGGAGTGAAGAGAAGGATGGAGGATGAAGAGAAGGAGGAGGGAGGGGGGGGGAGGAGGAGGAGGAGTGAAGAGGGATTAACACCAATTAAGGCCTTCTACTTCCCTCCTTCTTTTATTTTCCTTTCTTTCTCACTCTCTCTCTCTTTCCCCTCCTTCATTCTGCTTCATTTTTCTTGTTTCCTCTTTTTACTCTCTCTCTCTCTCTCCTGCATTTCCCTCCATCCCTCTCCTGCCTTTCTATTTCACTACCTTTGTTTCCTATTGTTCCTCCTTCATCTGACCTTCCTTCAACTATATATATTCCATCTCTCTGGTTTCCATCCTTCTCTGTTAGCGTCCATTTTTATACACAAATAATAAGCCTCTTCCATTCACTCCACCCATTTGTTTCAACCCCTTCCTTCTCACCGTTTTCATTCCTTTTTTCCCTTTAGTTACTATCATATGCCTACCCCCCTTTCACTCTCTCGCTCTCTGTCTGTCTGTCTGTCTGTCTGTCTGTCTGTCTGTCTGTCTGTCTTTATGTCTGTCTGTCTGTATCTCTCTGTCTGTCTGTCTCTCTCTGTCTGTCTGTCTCTCTCTGTCTGTCTGTCTGTCTCTCTCTCTGTCTCTCTGTCTGTCAGTCTCTCTCTCTCTCTCTCTCTCTCTCTCTCTCTCTCTCTCCTCTCTCTCTCTCTCTCCTCTCTCTCTCTCTCTCTCTCCTCTCTCTCTCCTCTCTCTCTCTCTCTCTCTCTCTCTCTCTCTCTCTCTCTTCTCTCTCTCTCTCTCTCTCTCTCTCTCTCTCTCTCTCTCTCCTCTCTCTCTCTCTCTCTCTCTCTCTCTCTTAAACTAATTACGTGACAAAATTCGGCAGTCCTTGATGTGGGATATGACCAGGACGTGGGGGGACACAGGCCTCCAGGGACCTTCACCTCTCAAGTCTTCCTCTCAGCTTTCTCTCCAGTCCCTCCCTCTCTCTCTCTCCTCAATCTGTCTGTCTGTCTATCTGTCTGTCTATGTATCTTTCTCTCTTTACCCCCTTTCTGTCTGTTTGTCTGTCTTTCTCCCTCTCCTTCCCTCTGTCCTGTCTGTCTGTCTATCTATCTTTCTAACTTTACACCCTCTGTCTGTCTCTCTGTCTCTCCCTTCCTCTGTCTATCCGTCTATTTGTCTGTCTGTCTGGTCATCCATTCCTTCATCCTTTTTGTTTTTACTTCCTCTCACTACCTATCCATAATATAGGCTACTATAATTATATAGTTATAGTTGCTATCACAGTGCTTACCTCCTTATGAAGTTGCATTGTGAGTATAGAACTGATCAATATTACTCTGTTAATATCGAAGCTTGTAATCAGAACTTGTGTGCATACAGTATTACGATATTAAACTATAAAGGGAGTGTGTAAGTATATATTTGATATCGAGACGCGATTAACCAAAGTATTCTCAACCCTAAGTAGACTCAACTATATAATTTCTAACCGAGACATTCGTAGGAGGAGTAAGGAATCGCTACACGGTACGGTTCTATAATATCATAGTCCCTTACCGTACTTTTGATACTGAACCAATCACAACTGAATCCCCGATATGAGAGAGAGAGAAAGAGGACAGTACACTTTTGATATACTAGAGTTCCTTGATTCCTCCAAAGTATGTCAAGAAACAGGACCAGATCAAGAAAAATAATGGTGGCCTGTTGCTTCTAATGGTTTGAATGAATCAGTTACTCCAGATTTACCAATATTACACTATATACCCCCCTTAATAGCGATGGCATGATAAGACATATATACCGTGAATGATAAGTATATGAGAGTAAAAGTTTGTATATGTTTTAAGTAGGAGACTGACATAAAAACTGATATATATAAATGAAGATGAGTTGATGAGTGCAGTATACAGGTGAGGTATTCTTTCTTATACTGAAAAAAATAAATAATCCAGGAATCATAAATAGCAATGGAAATACAGACAAGTTGGCAACAAGATCACCTCAACCATAACACACACACACACACACACACACACACACACACACACACACACACACACACACACACACACACCACATTCATTAACATACCATTATTATTATAGTTATTGTTATTATTAGTGTTGTTCCGTTTCCGTCTTCCTTGGAGCTGTACAAAACTCACGATACACTTGATGGAACACAGTATTGCTAAGCGTCCAAGAATAGATCGACTCTGTGTCACTTATATTTTTACAGGTATTATTTTATCATCAAGTCTCGTCGGTCATAAGGTTTCTACGCCCAGTCAGTCACCATTAATGTTGTTCCACACTACAGTAGGCTATATAGTCGACACAGTTGTACACCTCACCATATATTAAGTGTTCTGTGAGAGTTTCCTATGTTGTACGACTGTCACCAGGTTGACCAGTTACCAGTTTGACCAGTTACCAGGTTGACCAGTTACCAGTTTGACCAGTTACCAGGTTGACCAGTTACCAGTTTGACCAATTACCAGGCTGACCAGTTACCAAGCTCACCATTTACCAGTCTCCTTTGAGGGGGACACAATAACCAAGACTGGGCGGCTGGACCACGGGCTTGTGTATAATTCTATGCAGCACAAACACACACAACCCTGAGATAAGTATAATGTTAACTTTACACTCCTGGGCCGCGATGACTGGAAAGCTAAAGCCGCCTATACAGACAGCAGTAACAGCCACAGCAGCCAAGGGGAGCACAGCATACCCCTCCCATACACCCACCTTCCCTTCAGCAGGTACAGGAAGGCGAGCAGGGTAGGTAGTCTAGGCCAGCAGGCAGGACAGGGCGGGGCAGGGCAGGGCAGGGCGAGGCAAGGCAGGGCAGGGTATAGCAGGGTATTACAGGATAGGGCAGGACACCAGCATTAGCAGAGTTTAAGGTAGAGAAGGAAGGACATACGATAGAGAGAGTGTTAAGCTGGAGGACGGATGGCGGTCCTTCACGCAGTCAGCCATCCTTATAGTGTAGTGAGACCATAATCAGGCTTCATGGCTCCGTGTGGGTATGGTGCTGAGATGGGCGTCAAACCAGGGGGCATCATCCCCCCACCCATATGAGGGTAGCCAGGCGGGTGCCCCCCAGGGTGAGGCGGCCCCTGTTGTTGTTGTTGTTGCTGCGCGGCCTGCTGCTGGGCTGCTTGTTGTTGTGCTGTTTGTTGCTGTTGTTGTTGTTGTTGTGTGTGTTGTTGGTCTTGCGTTGTAGGGTTTTGTGGCGTGTTCTGGTTTTGGGTTTGATTTTGTTGTTGAGTTTTGGGTGTGACAGTAGTAGTGACTCCTGCTGGGTTAGTCTTTCTCCTCACGTTCTTGGTGTTGGGGAGTTTGTTGTCCTTCTTCCACTTCATTCTCCGATTCTGGAACCAGATTTTTATCTGCCGCTCAGACAGACATAGAGAGTGAGCGATCTCTATCCTCCGCCGCCTCGTCAGGTAACGATTGAAGTGAAACTCCTTCTCCAACTCGAGTATTTGGGTGTCTGGTGTAGGCCGTCCGCTGTCGCTTTGGCTCACACCCCGGCTGGAACTGACCATTTTGCTGTAAAGAACAACAAACAAACCAGTTTAGCTAACTGGCCAAGGAGGGTAAAGAAAATTTATGTATCCTCGTCGCTACCCCCTAACAATCTGTCCCTCGGTCCCTGATAAATCTAATGTCATGAAATATTTGAGGGAAAGGAAATTTAGGTTACATTGTTGTTTACTCTCTCCTTCCTGCTGTGGATAACAGACAACAGGTGCCATTACAGGCCCCTTGGTTTGGAGTCCCACGCCCCCTGAGGCAAGACTCCCCCAAACTCCCTCACCTCACAAAGCCTCACGCACTAATGGGCAAGTCTTGTGAGAACCGCTAATTGGACAGTGTCTCCTTGGTCGAGGCTGTAAGTGTGGGTGATCATCAGATACCTTTCCTCCTCCCCGTCACTGGCCTCCTTCCTTCATTGGCCTCCTTCCTTCATTGGCCTCCTTCCTTCATCACACACACCAAGAAACATAATTCCCGAATCTAGTCAAATGCTTTCCTCTTGCCTTCTATGTAGTTATATATTGTTGGGGGCAGGTAATGGCTATAGACCAGACCAAATGAAGATGGGATAAGTGGTAAAGTATATTATGTTAAGATAGGGTCGAAGCACAGAATGGTGAAGTCGCTTAGTGTACAGTTGGTATGGTAAGTATAGGTTTTATTGGCTACTTCTGCATAGGTAAAGGTAGGGAGAGGGCAGGGCTAAGTAAGGGAAGGAATAAAGTATATATAAGCGACTTTTTCATTTGACCAGACTTGGGGAAAAAAGTCTTGAATACCGCAACTTCAACATAGAGACATGATAATTTTTTAGCAGGGAAAATAATACCAGAAATGTAACACTTAAGAAACCACGAAATTTACTGTTAATCTGCGTTAATGTCTGATCATTCCAAAAGCCACAGATTGAGTATAAAACCAAAGAGGACATAGTGGGAAATGGGGATGTTATTTATTCTTATTTTTTTTTTTTTTTTTATTCACATTTAGAGGATATATTTACTTTGCTTTCCCTAGAGAGTTGGATGAGGAATGGTGATCGATCTATCTTGTGTTGTTTTCGGTTCTCATTATAGATTATAGTTAAATATTGTTTTGCTATCTTTATAACTGGATTAATTATGGCTGTGATCGGTATCTGAGCTTACACAGTTATTACTTAAACTGAGGAAATCACGGTGATGTATATATTATGGCTAAGTAAATTCAGAGTCACTTACCGTACAAGGTTCCCGCCCCTTCTGCAAAGAAAGTAAAAGAATGCGAAAATTACACTGAGTTATCCAATGTCATGCGTCCTTAATTAATGTATAAGAAGGCCAGAGGTCAGTGTCGCATAAACACACAGCACTGAAATACAACCCTTATAATTCATAATTTATTGCCTACAGTGACGTTAAAACATAATGTGCATAAATTTTGGGTTAGAAAATTTAAAAAAATTCAAATACAGAGGTCACTTACATGAAAACAAAAGAAATATGTTTGTCTGCATTGAAGACCATATTTCTAGTATACATGTTCACATAATATAATGGATTAACTTACATTTAGACACATGATAATCAGAAAAAAGTATGTGAATTGAAGTAGAGAAGCATTTTTCAATTAACACGTAAAAAGCTATACTTCCTCTTCTGGGTTTTATCTCAGTGCCACGAAGCGTAGTACTGGTTGTGGTGCCCAAGTGAACACATGTTTTATTATAACTTCACAATCAAACAAACATCACACAATGTTTCCTGGGGACGGCAATGTTCTCTCCAGACCCAAATCATCTAATCTTTCGAAACGTCAGTAATTTTGGTGATTAAAAATTGTAGTGTTGGAGAGCAAGCAATGCCTAGAGGATGGATATACAGAGTCTCCCAGGAATAATGTGCATAACTTTAGGGTTGACGGGGATGCTCGGTCACACAGCTTGAGGAACTTCAACAACTTTAGGGTTGCGTCAGTTTGCCTTATTTTAAACATGAAATTTTGTATGACTGTTTATTCTATCAACAAATGTTACTGAGTTAAGGCTATTGAAGGTTCAAATGAGAAATTGAATATATAAATAATTTTCCTCTGCTAATTTACACTCCAATAATTGTAAATGATTATCCCTGCGAATCCAAATAATCATCATGCAATATTTCTTCCTTAGTAAAAGTTAGATACAATATTACAGTACTGAAATTACGCAAAATATTCTTGGGACATTTTACATTGCTTATTCGTTGTGAAGCCATCTTAAGGAGACTCTCTTGTTGGCATAATGGAAGGCTATATACTGCATGATTCCTCCTAACTTTGCCAGACAACAGACACCCTCACCTCAGTGGTACTAATAGGGGATCTGATTCGTGGCATAGTTTGAATGTTACAGAGACCTTCCAATCAACCAACAAAAAAATCTCCCTGTCAATATCTCATCTTTTTTTCTGTGTCATCAAATAAGAATCACATAATGGTGGTGTTAGTCAAAGATGGAGTGGAGACGAGTGTTTGGTGAAATAAATGTTTGGAATTGTGCGTCGTCCATTTATGACGTTCACTTGTATGTGACGTTCTGCGTTAGGGGCTAAAGCCAAACAATATAAATTAAATGATATCAACAGACATAAAATTATGGACTCTATTTATCTATCATATATCCTCAAACTTTGCTGACCAATTCCATATACTCAGTTCAACATCAACACCATTTTGTTCAGGGGCCGTAAAGGAATTTGTGAGATGATCATTATATTGGACAGCAAAGGCGGGATAAATGTGTCTAGTATAACATCACAAGTTATCAGTGGCACCATTGTAAGAGGAAGCCTCTGCAATCTTAGTACACTAAATTCACTATACTAGCATGCAGTTTTTCTTGATTCTTCATCTTAACCCTTTAACTGATCAAGATAAACAGCTGTTTTAGGGAAACATAAATTATGTATTATTTAAAAGGGGAACAAATACAATGACACATTGGCATAAAGAGTCCCCAATGATAGTCAGAATTTGGTGGAATACTTTGATCAGAAATATTCATTACCGTACTCTTTGTTTAAGAAACAAGAACGAAATCTAGTCAAGACACCCAAGAGTTGGGAGCTGCAATAAATTATTTTGTTTCCTTCTTGGAAGCTTTGTGTTTGTCGTAGTATAACCTATATACATAATTATGAATGCTTCATAAAATATATTTAATTTTATATTTTAGCGTTAGCCAGAGTAAATCATAGACCAGTGAGAGGGTTAACATGAAGTCCCAAAATAAATTCTAAACTATAACGTGGGTGATGACACACACAACAATTTTAGGATGAGCTTTACAGTCTCATCATGCAAGGGGTTTCAGGTTTTTTGGGGAAATTTGACCGAGGAAAACGCGTCTTGCTCTTTGTCTTTTAATTATTTGTATTTAGTGTGGAAGGCAGTGTGTCAATTAGTGTCAAGGTGGTTATGATTAAGTTTGTTATGAATGTGTAGTCGTGAAATGTATCATTATGAAAGGTTCACAAATCACAAAAATAAAAAGATGATTTTGTTGTTTGGTTGTACATTAACATAACATTAATACGTTGTCATATTATTTTAAACGGAGTCGTGAGAGAGAACGGAATGTTGCCAATATATATTACAGTATTCAGGATGGTTCTTATCCTTTACATAATATATTCATTGTAGAAATTCAGACATTAAAATATATAAAATTATATGTGTTTCAATTTAAAGATAGTGTTTATGTTGGTAGTAGGAGAGAGAAGGCGATGTGTGGACCAGGCAGAACAGCGGTGGGTGTGTGGAAGGTAGAGGAAGATAATGTTGGTGTTGGGTAGTAGTAAAGAGAGTTAAGGCGATGTGTGGACCAGGCAGAGCAGCGGTGGGTGTGTGTGGATGGTAGAGGAAGATAATGTTGGTGTTGGGTAGTAGTAAAGAGAGTTAGGGCGATGTGTGGACCAGGCAGAATAGCGGTGTGTGTGTGTGGATGGTAGAGGAAGATAATGCTGGTGTTGGGTAGTAGTAAAGAGAGTTAGGGCGATGTGTGGACCAGGCAGAATAGCGATGGGTGTGTGGAAGGTAGCGGAAGATAATGTTGGTGTTGGTAGTAATATAGAGAGTTAGGTCGATGTGTGGACCAGGCAGAATAGCGGTAGGTGTGTGTGTGGATGGTAGCGGCGGTGGCGGCGACGTGTATTATAGTGAGGCGACCCGACCCGACGCTCACAACACAACAACACAAACACAACAACAACAACAACTCAGCAGCTAGCTTTCTTGGGGTAAAAGTCTAATATTTTTTCCATACAGGAGGTCATATTATGTTGTGGACAATTTGGAGTCTATATACGTTGCCCTAATAACAATAATCAGTAGTCATTTGCTAAAAAAAAAAAATTAATAAAAATGAATAAATAATAAAATAATAATAATAAAATGAATAAATAAATAAAAGAAATATCAAATAAATAAATAAATTAATAGATAAATAAAGAAATACATAAATTAATAAATAAAACATGTCCCTAATCTCCAAAAGCGATATGAGTCCTCGTCTAACCCATATGCCCTGACCAGAATGTATAAAATGTAAGGATCTTATATATATTTTTACTTTCTGACGGAGTATGTACGGGAATGGGAAGAATATAATACCATGTGCTTTGAGTGTAACATTTATAGGGGAAGCATAATTATGGACATACATTTTCTAAGAGTCACAGATGATAGGAAGGCAAGTCTCTATTCGGCGGAAACAAGGAAAAGGGAGCGAGTGAACTAGGAATCTGAAAAGGGAATTTGTAAAAGAAACCGTAACGGGATATACAGATGAGAGGCACAGAAACTAAAGCTAGGGAAATTGTAAGAGGCAGAGTGTAGAAAATAATAATAATAATAATAATAATAATAATAATAATAATAATAATAATAATAATAATAAATGAAAAGGAGTGTCAATAAGGGTATCAGGGGAAAGACATATTTTTTTCGAAGAGGTAAACAAATAGACAGACAGACAACCAGACAGACAGACAGACAGACAGAGAGGGACCGAATGTGAAAAGGAGCGAGAGTAGATATTCAGTTTGCTTGTATATAGGTAGACTATGGAGGGACAGAGAGCAGAAGAGGAGGAGGAGGAGGGGGATTGGGAGAGAGAGAGTGAGTGAGAGTCGTGATGCGCGCGATGGGGATGACCAAACAGAGTAAAAATGCTGTGTATCTGTTTTATCAAATGATTAATAGTCT
>JAWQEG010006873.1:15000-35000 GCA_033782935.1 Petrolisthes cinctipes | reverse complement strand
GAGGTAGGTCATTATTCTGAAGGTACTGCAATGAATGGTCTATCGTTCCAAGTGACTCTGTGATTAGGAAAACAAATCTAATAATAATAATAATGTTGTGTTGCAGTTACGTATTCCTATATTTCCTATAATTATGTTGTACAGTCATGGTCAATAGTCCTGCAACACCGTCCAATGAGATGGCTTCGAAAAATGATCCGAAACTATTGCAATATTGATTCATAAGTTTCAATCAAATGGCTCGCTTTTATTCACCAGGTTGCAGGACTTTTTACCATGACTGTACACCTTCGAAAACAACAGAGTGTGTACGAATTCTTATAGCCAATATTATAGTCTGTAAAAAAAGTATTGGAACATCCCTTACATTCATGAAATAAAATATAATTATCCATAGAGGAGTCCTAATAATTTTTTTTTTTTTTTTTTTTTTTTTTTTTGTATACTGTACGATCTATCTCATTACATATATTTTCCCTTTTCGGTCTTTATCTCTCCATTATTATTATTATTATTATATTTTGTTTTTTCTCCGTCTCTCGTATTTCCGTCATTTATTCTTATCTCTTACACTCTGATAACCACACACGCAGATAAAAAAGAATTACAAGTGGACGAACAAATTTAACAGCTGCATCTACAACACATTTATACATTATTCAATATATACATTATTTTTTTCTTTTTCTTTTAAGGGGGTGCGGGAGTAGGGGGACAGGTTTGGGAGGGGTTTAAGGGGGTGCGGGAGTAGGGGGACAGGCTGGGAGGGGCGGCTAGGGTGGTGCGGGAATAGGGGACAGGCTTTCTACCCCCCCAAGCCTGTCCCCCTATTCCCGCACCCCCCAACCCCCCCCCCCCCCCCAAGCCTGCCCCCTACTCCCACACCCTCTTAAGGGGGAAGGGTTTTGTTGGTAAATCTGGAGCAACTGAATCCTCCAAACTATTCCAAGCAACAGAACGCCATTATTTTTAGTTACTCTTCTGGTCCTGTTTCCTGGCATACTTAATTAAGAGGAATCAAGGCACTCCAATGTACTAAAAAAGAATTACCACCTTAAATAAGGGGAGTTTCACTTGATGGTGAATTGGAAGGTCTCTGATTCCTCCAAACTATGCCACTAAAAAGATCCCCTATTAATTATTTATAGTAACATTAAGGTCGTGTGTTCCATGGTCTAGTTTGACGGAATCAGTATAGCCTTCCAATTTACCAACAAGAGAATCCCCCCTTAAATTAAGTTATAGTTTATTCAAGATATGATAATATTTCCACACTACTTGCATGCTTTTTACCCAGCCAATTGTGTTCAGAAATTCATAGAGTCTTTAATGACGTCTTGGAAAATGAAAGGGCTACTCCGGGACAGGAAATATTATACTATTTATGATCTATAAAACCGCATTATGTGAATCAAACGAAGTACTCTATTTTATGTAGTAATTCAAAACCTTCCCACTGAATCACATGCATCCTACAATTTCCCACCGCTTATGTCTTACGAAACTCGGCCATTTTTAAGATTACAATATATATCCAGGTTTTCTATCAGGACAATAATAATGGTGGTGGTGTTATAATGTTTGCTATACGCGGCGTAGTTCGACTCGTGTGTGTGTGTGTGTGTGTGTGTGTGTGTGTGAGATTGGGGTCCCTTATCTAAATTGTTGTACTTAAGTTTTATCTGTATTCTCCCTACTTAAATGTAGATTATATCTTACTGCACATCCCCAGTATTTTAACAAGATGACAACCCCGATTCACTTCTATTAGTTTAGGGAAACACGGAGGAGTGATGGTGAACAGGTGTTGGTTATGTTAGCTGTCTATATTACATCTCTGTTTTGTTTGCTTATATAAATGTATTCGTTATGTTAGCTGTCTATATTATATCTCTGTTTTGTTTGTTTATATAAATGTCTTGGTTATGTTAGCTGTCTATATTACATCTCTGTTTTGTTTGTTTATATAAATGTATTGGTTATGTTAGCTGTCTATATTATATCTCTGTTTTGTTTGTTTATATAAATGTATTCGTTATGTTAGCTTCTCAATATTACATCAATGTTGTGTTTGTTTATATAAATGTATTAGTTATATTAGCTTTTTATTATCTAAATGTGTTGGTTGGGTTAGCTGTTAATATTCCACCACTGTTATATTTGTTAATATTAATGTGTTGGTTATGTTACCTTCTCAATAATCCATCACTAGTATGTTTGTTTATCTAAATATGTTCATAATGGAACATCCAAAATATAAAGATTTCTACTTTACTAATGTCATAGAAGGAAGATTTAAATTACTCTGAGAACCACAGGCTACATATTCACCTACTCTTAAGGGGGTAATTCTTTTTTGGTACATTGGAGTGCCTTGATTCCTCCAAAGTATGCCAAGAAACAGGACCAGAAGAGCAAAAATAATGGTGTTCTGTTGCTTGGAATAGTTTGGAGGATTCAGTTGCTCCAGATTTACCAACACAATATTTCCTCCTTAAAGACAGAATAGCTGCAGAGGTGAAAAATTTATAGGTGTCTGATAAAGCAACTGGACTATACCCGTGCGATGAAATTGCAATGAAAACTGAATTAGAATATCCTTATCAGGGTTTTAATTCATCGCAACGTCTCCTATTACATTCGCTAGATGATAGATGCGAAAAAGTACACTAAAAAAAAATACAATCAAGTGCTATATACAAACGTTATATTATCTTCATGACAAGTCCACATGCTGATAATACATATTCTTTAATTAAAGCTACAAATTACTAGAAAATAATACCCACAAGAACTAACTAACCCTGATTTCGTTGACAGAGGCCGACTATAATTGAAAACGAATATATACAGTTCATATAATGACGCAAATTAATCCCTGAAAACTTTAGAGCAGAGTAACTGTTGTGAGTAAATGTACACATAGAGTCCCTCCCCAAAACTTACGCCTACAGTATGCTCGGGTAAACTGTCCGCCTTTGTAAATAATGGAGAAGAGGAGCAGCGGCCTGTGTAAACAAACAAAAGCACAGAGGTAAGAAGAGATTGTATCTGTCTGCATGCTGTGTTTGCTTATCAAGGGCTTCGGTCTCTGTCTGATGTTTGTATCTCGTATATTGTAATGAACCTTGATTTATTTTACTCATAATTCAACACTCTAATTACAGTATATAATTATACACCGTAAATCATGGTATTTGCATTAACTTTTGCCGAGCTGAGGCGGAAAGATTCGATAATGTTAATTTTCCATGTGTGTCTGCATAAATCCATGTGACTCGTTTTAACAACAAGCTGAATAATTTTTGCACACAATAATTCTACATCACACATTTTACAAGGTAAGATATTCATGGTCAAATCGCAACTCCAAAGTGTTGATCGTTCACTTTTCTTATTTGACTGACAAGTATAACATCAAAATTAATGACACATCGTCTTGATTAATAATTATAACCAGACGATAAAGTCACTGAAATGTCTCTCCTGTATTAATATATTAAAAATTGCCACTTCAAGGTTAGAAAGCTTTTTTTTTTTTCTAAGGTAATAATCATGATCTTGCTGACAGTACTCTTGTCAATTTAATTATAAGTTCATATAAAATTATAAAACATTTATCCATATGTAATATATATATATATATATATATAATATTAGCTTCGTTTATGTGCCGTGGATTTACAGTAGGAATATTATCGTCATATATAATATAAAACGCATCCCCATTTTTTACTACATTGCATTATATAGTAAGTCACGATGATCCTAGTGTGACTGTGAGGAAGGAGGTGGTACTGATTTTATACCAACACTGATTTAATATGGATGGCGTTGCTTTATGGCTTCCGGTATACGAGGGTTTTATCATTTGTTATATGTATGTTTGTATCATGACGCTAATATGTTCTTATTATTAAAGCGGTCTATAATTCAAGTTCTATTTATACACAAAAATATTATATATAAATACGAATTAACAAATTAATTTATTAAATACGAATCTATGTTATGTGTGTGCAAAAAATTTAAAATATATCGCACAATATTATTATTTCTACCATTGTATATATCAAAGTGCAGGTACTCAAGAAGCTGCACTTGAAACGACATTATCACAACTGAAGTGTTTATGTTAAATGAAATGAACACATTGAGAGATCACTGAACACAACATAAGCAATCAGTAAGGAAGCACCCAATACAACCAACCGTACACGGAACACAGACGATGACAACTGAACACACCAAGTGGCAAATTATTTATACCCACCAAAATAATTGTAGCTGTATAGAGAGAAAACAAAAAAAATGAGGTAATGGAGAAGATGGATATACAAGGTACAATTTAATTCATTAATTCGTGAGTGGTAAAGCCGGGTGGAAGATATTCAGTTCTTTTCAGTATCAAATTCCAGAAATATACATAATTATATATACCAGTTTCTGAAGCATTGTTTTGATTCTCTCCCTCCCCCTTCCTACTCTTAAGGGACCCTGTGATGAAGTCAGAAAATTGGAGGTAATGAATACTTTTAAATATTGCCACGAAACACTACCTATATAGATGGAGCTTGTTTCGTGGCACAGTCAGGAGGAATCACAAGCCTCCATTTCTCATACACGTTCACAGCTATAGGGTCCTTAAGGAAACACAAGGAGAGCCTCACACAAAGTCTCATAATATACCAGACCACCTCCTTCCTTTCTGCTCTCCATTTCTCATACACGTTCACAGCTATAGGGTCCTTAAGGAAACACAAGGAGAGACTCACACAACGTCTCATAATATACCATACCAGACCTCCTTCTTCCCTTCTGCTCAATGAGGTTTAATCTACTGTAATAAAGGTTAAACCGTCCGGGTGAAGGAGGACTATTTACAACTTGCATCCATCCACCAGAGGGGAGGACCGCAGGTGTTGGTTATATAGTACACATACACTTATAATAATACGGTTTGCCGCACACCAATTTAATGTATTTATTTTATTTATTTATTTTATTTATTTGCGCATACAGTACAAGATTTAGCACACATACAATATAAATACTGTACACACACTCACTATATAAACACACACACACACACACACACACACACACACACACACACACACACACACACACACACGCCTCAAACTCAAAAGCCAATCGAAACTATGAATAATCCATTTCTATAAATTTCTCGTCTTTTCTCCATTCATAGGAAGATAATCCGATGAAATATGTGTAAGATAAATAAAAAGAAAGTTCCAAAAACGCTTGCAATGCATAGAAACTGTCTGAAAAAAAAAAATATTTGCACAGTGATCCGTATGAAATTTCTTTTGATCAAGTGAGAATATTTCGAATACAGAGAAACAGCCTTGGAATCACTCAGATGATATATATAAAAAAAAGAACCGTGTGGGAAAGTGTGTTATACTCTGAAAACCTCCTGGGAACGAGTGTGAAAACAGAGGGTTCTTTATAAACATTTTTTTTTTTTTTTTTTTTTCCTTTTTTTTTCTTCTTTTTTTTCATCTTTTTTTTTTTTTTTTTTTTTTTTACCAACCACCAGCGCTCATCTCCTTGTTGCTCGCTCTCATATTAAACCAAGGAGGCAGCAATTAACAGGGTGATGACGGAGGCTGTGCACTCGTCACCCTCGTCTAGTCTTCGGGCCGATACCACAGTGGCTTTGGTTTGTTGTTATGATCTTCCCCAACCAACCAACCACACTTTTAATTATATCCAACAAACTCAGTATCCATATCCACAAAATCTGTCAGGTATATAGTTCCATTATTATATCGATAGTTTCATAGTGGAGTCATCAAATCCATCAAGTAATAATAATTCACTCATGAGTCATTAATATACACAGTTCACTTTTTTTTTCGTTAGGGTGCTTGCAAACCAAAACAAAGCACTGTGGAATGGGCACTTCTTCTCCCAAGCACCGCCCCAGGGAAGGCAAATAAATACAGACATTAATCGCCCTGGCAACATCTATGTACTCTAACCCCATCAAGTCAAGTGCTTGCTAATAAGTTGAAGGGTGGCGGCGGCGCTTCAAGACACTCTGCTTGAGAGGTGCTCGCGTGAGGTATGTACAGTTGACCACAGGAATTCGTACACTGCATGACTATATGAAAAGAGAGGTCATTATTCTGGTAGTGCTGCAATGAATGGTCTACAAAGTGACTCTGTGATCAGCAAAACAACAAACCTAATAATAATAATAATAATAATAATAATAATGTATTGTAGTTACGTAGTCTTATAATTATTTCCTGTATGTTGTGAGTCCATGAAAACAACAGCGTGTGTACGAATTCTTGTGGCCAATAGTATAGTTGTGGTCAATAATTATCATCCACATTGGGGTAACTCATGTAGTACAAGTTTAACAGTTTCTCACAGTTTGTTACCTGGGAAACCTTACAATAAAAAGGTTGAGCATCATCTTACAGCAAACTACAAGCAGCTACACACTCTTCAAATCTTTACAATAAATAGGTTGAGCATCATCTTACAGCAAACTACAAGCAGCTACACACTCTTCAAATCTTTACAATAAATAGGTTGAGCAGCATCTTACAGCAAACTACAGGCAGCTACACACACTTCAAATCTTTACAATAAATAGGTTGAGCAGCATCTTACAGCAAACTACAAGCAGCTACACACACTTCAAATCTTTACAATAATTAGGTTGAGCAGCATCTTACAGCAAACTACAAGCACTTTCACTACTTTATTTTTTAACTTTCCCGAATAGTGTTGATATAAAAGTGAGCATATTATAAATACCAGAACCCAAACAATTAATTATTATGAACTTAAAATTACGTTCTTAGTCAAACCCGAAAATCTATGAAATGACCAAAAATAATATGGAAATTCTTATACCTCGGTACACTGATTACTGTAACTAATATCTGGTCTTATCATAATAAAAGTATATAATTATGATAGTACCTGTGTGCATATAAAACCGTGCATGTGTGTAACAGTTAAATCTTTTGCAATGAAATAAAATCGAAGAAACATTTCACTATTCATTAATGTTGCCTGTGTTGGTGAATTTGGTTGAAAGTGTTCCGGCCTGATGATATGCATTGATTGCAATTAGAAGCAATGCCCTATTTTATATAAGCAGCTGCATGCAAAATTAACATATTCCTGTATCCGGTATGAGAAGGAAAATTCATATATTTAGTTTGTATAATTTTCGATAAGAACACAGAATATATTGCACAGTTGCTATAGATACATACATTTTCTCACTGTTGTTGTTAAGATGTATGTTTTAGTCTTACAAGGTGTTAAGTATACTTGTCTGATATAATTATAATACTTATCTGTTCATTTATTGTTCTTTTGCAGATATTAAATTCCTCTTTTATATAGAAACGAAGTGTAGGTGATGACGTTACAGAAAAATGATAGTCTTGAATCTCGTTTACTTAAGGGGGGTGGGATTAGGGGACAGGCTTGTGGGGGGGGGGGGGGGTGCAGGAATAGGGGGACAAGCTTTGGGGGGGGGGGGGGTAGAAAGCCTGTCCCCTATTCCCGCACCCCCCTAACTTCCCCCCAAGCCTGTCCCCCTACTCCCGCACCCCCCTAACTTCCCCCCAAGCCTGTCCCCCTACTCCCGCACCCCCCAAACCCCCCCCCCCAGCCTGTCCCCCTACTCCCGCACACCCCTAAACCCCCCCCTAAGCCTGTCCCCTACTCCCGCACCCCCTTAACCTGCTTAAAAACACCCTTCTTTTCTACAACCCTCACACTTCTTAATTAAGGACCTTTAACTAAACATATTTTTGTTTTTGTACACTTTAGTAACATTTATATTTGTTTTTACATTTCGTATCCTTATGATGTTGTTCTATTCACATGGCTCTGAAGTTGATAATCGAGAATTTCGAAATTATCGCCAGGAATAACAAAATGTGGGGTAGCAATAAATGTATACATACAGTAATTATACTCTGTGATTATAATTATTATATATGTATAATTTATGTATAATTATATACATGGATATGCAGGTATATATTATTATCCTACCAGTAACACTAACGGACAGAGAAGAATATGAAATGAATCAGTCTCTTGGTAATCAAAGGCTAAGTATATATTGTATCAGTCTGCCTAGATCAACAGTACTTTCCCTCCTTCCCTTATACACACACACACACACACACACACACACACACACGCACACACACACAAACAAGCACACACACACACACACCGACACACACACACACACACACACACACACACACACACACACACACCGACACACACACCGACACACAAACACATACACACACACCGTCTTGTCGGAAATTAACACTGCCGACCTCTTCTCCCTTTTTTCCCTTCGCCTTCTCCTCCGTTTTGTCTACACACACTCGAGATCTTTACGGCCATTTGTCCTCCCCCGATGCAGAAAATCACATGAAGTGGCAGAGGAGGAGGAGAGGAAGAAACACACTCTTTGGCCACGCATCTATTTTGTTTCCGTGCGGTGTGTGTGTGTGTGTGTGTGTGTGTGTGTGTGTGTGTGTGTGTGTAGGTGTAGGTGTGGACTGTGTGTGTAGGTGTGGACTGTGTGTGTGCAGGTGTGGACTGTGTGTGTGCAGGTGTGGACTATGTGTGTATGTGTGTGTGCTGGTGTGAACTGTGTGTGTGTGTGTGCAGGTGTACGTATAGACTGTGTGTGTGTGTGTGTGTGTGGGTGTAGGTATAGACTGTGTGTGTATGTGTGTGTGTGTGTGTGTGTGTGTGTGTGTGTGTGTGTGTGTGCAGGAGCTGTGTCAGTGTGCTATATGGGACATAATCTCCCGGGCGTCGTCTTCTGATAGCGGTCATAAATAATTCCAAGCCGTGATAGACTCCGGGTGTGGTGAGGCGACGGAAGGACACCTCTCCCTCACTCCTCCACTCCCTCACTCCTCCTTCACCCGTCCCTCACTCCTCCACTCCCTCTCCCTCACTCCTCTCTACCTCTCCCTCACTCCTCCACTCCACCTCTCCCTCACTCCTCCTCCATTTCTCCCTCAGTCCTCTACTCCACCTGTCCCTCACTCCTCCACTCCACCTTCACCTCTCCCTCACCCTCCTCTCCCTCACTCCTCCACTCCACCTGTCCCTCATTCCTCCACTCCACCTCTCCCTCACTCCTCCACTCCACCTCTTCCTCACCCTCCTCTCCTTTACTCCTCCTCCACCTCTCCCTCACTCCTCCACTCCACCTCTCCTTCACTCCTCCACCTCTCCCTCACTCCACCACCTCCCTATTCCTCCTTCTCTTACCTTTTCCTCTTCCACCTCTTACTTACTGTATTTATCTGACTCAATTTATATTCGAGTATATAATCATATGTTTGCTTTTAACATAATTTTAGTTATTACACAGACACTACAGTATTATTTCCTATCTTCTCTTATGGCAGAATGAAAGACTAGGAAATGTGCAAACTCCCTTCATGTATATTGTTAGCTATTTTTATTTGATTCCTCCAAAGTATACCAGGAAACAGGACCAGATGAACAAAAATAATGGTGTTGTTCTGTTGCTTGGAATAGTTTGGAGGAATCATTTGCTCTAGATTTACCAACACTGTACGTCCCCCCTTAAATAGTTGGGTAGAGGTTAAGGAGGACAAAGGTGGCACTGGTATGGCACTCTTGAGGAAGGCCAGGTGTTTTCCCAGACTCAGGATGGCACTGTCTGGGAGTCGGTGAGGAGTGTTCATAGTCCCTCCCTCCTTGGTTGGTTTTTAGAGGCACCGCTCATTAAAAACACATTATCCTAAATGACGTCCAATCAGCCGTAAACAGCGCCACTCTATACCGTAAGTCGTGGCTGAGTGTCAACACGCCCTCCTCTAGGATAAGCCTCGCCTCGGCTCCAGTGTCATCCCTCCTCCTTCCCCAAGTGACCCTCGGAAGCAGAATCTTTATAGCCTTGTGTACACAGTGAGTGGATGACGAGGCACTGAGCTAATGAAGTCACGACCCACAGTTAAAGGGGATGGATAGATAGTCTCTCCTTGTCACATTCGAGGGCTACTGACTCCACCAAACTACACTACAAAACAAAATATCCCACTCCCACAGCGAAGTAGTTTGTTTCCTGTCATAGATTGCAGGAATCAGTCTGCCTCCAGTTTCACCACAGGAGAAAAAATACCCTATTAATTAATAAGGGACCCTGTGATCGTGTATGAGACCTGGTGGCTTCTGATTCCTCCTGACTATGCCACGAAACAAGCTCCTTTAGTGTAGGCAGTGTTTTTGGGCAATGTTTGAAAGATTCACTAAACTCCAATCGTAAGGTCCATGTATTACATTGGCTACCAGAACCATAATTCGTTGTATCGATATTTTACATCATTTCAGTTTGCAAAGTTTAATGTATTGTTTGGTTTTCGAGATACCTTACCACGTTGCATGAACACAGAAAGTAAAATGCCATAATGAATTACAAAGAAGTAGTGTAGGCAGCATACAACCTTTAAATAACCTTATTGCCTAAACCTGATTCCCAAAATATGTGGGTGTTTGTGTTGGGCAGGTCATAGAGTTAAAGCTTAAAGCCTTAGGGAGGGACAAATGTGAAAGAGATACAGTAGTGCCAGAGAAGTCAGAAGGTAGTGCCAAGGCTGCATGGGGTCACTGTGCCACCTAACGCAGTAAATCATCCTAATCGGTGAGTTTACAATCCCGTGAGTGATTTATTTGAGGAGCTCTTCAGGTGAAGGTGTGGCCACATGACAAGGGCTGGATAAGACAGTGGGTGCAGGAGGAGGGAGAGGAAGGCTTCAAGTACCTGAAGAAGGGGGTGATCTAGTGCCACTGATTGTGCTGTCCTCTGGTTCCGTTGATGCTACCGACGAAGGCTTGAAGACTCATTTTATTTTCATATCTCACCACTTGTGTGTGTGTGTGTGTGTGTGTGTGTGTGGGTGGGTGTTTATACTACATTTATGAAAACGCATACGGATATATTTACATGCAGTGCGTTGCAGCTGTATACTCTTAATAATCTTATTGGTCATGCAGCACATTTGGATTTTAGTGAGCTACGCGTGAGATGATTCAATTGATTTTGTAGTTTTCCTGATATTCGCTCATAGATGTAATAAAATCTAAACATTCTAATCCTCACCATTATTCAAAGGCAGACATCTATCTGACTATGCTTTGCCGCCCCTCGCTTATGTATGATCCCTCAAAGCAAACCTCCACACGGACACTTTTCCTTCGCACCCCATGCAGCACCTCACATTATAAATCAACCACTTGCTTCAGTAGCCAGGGTCAATTCCTTTTCTTATAATTATAGTCTCAGGGAAATGAACCACTTGCCCATAGAGCTGAAGTTGACGTTCTCGGATCACACTACATGGAGTAATGTGTTTCGAATAAGTCTTTTAGGTCATACAATAATAGTCTGTGGTTGTATGTACAGTCGGCGGCAAAAGTCCTGTCGTCTCACTCATAATAACATTAATAACATAAAAATAACATACATAAAAAAAAAAAAAAATCAAACAAACACATTCACCGTACAGAATTTAAATATCCAAATGGCAAATTAATAAATGTCTCTGTTATCTCAATTTATGAGCCTATGAGGTTTATATTTCCATACTGTACTTCATGACTTGGCAGATGTGGAAACACGACTATTGCCGCCGGCTGTACACTCGATCCATGAGATATATCCCAAGATTCTATTCAGACTTGTAATACGTGCTTGCTTTCGTCGAGTGCTTGTGTGAGAAGAAAGTGACTTATAATACGTGCTTTCGTCGAGTGCTTGTTTGAGAGGAAAGTGACTTGTAATATTTGCGTGCGAGTGAGTGAGGGAGATGTCAGCACACTCACCAACAGGACTAGGCTTGGTAAATATTAGTGATGTGTGAGTCAGGCTGTCAGTGGCACTCCCTTTATTTACACAGCTCAAATTGGCCTTCTGCACTCCCTAATATAAACTGGTGTGGAAGGAATCTTTAGACGTAAAAACACTGCGCTAAATACTTATATATTCCTTTTGTATGCCGATTAATTAACTAACATAGCTTTGCTCAGTGGGAAGATTAATTAATTATTATAACTTTGCTCAGTAGGAAGATTGATTAAGCAAATAACTGTCGTAATAATTTTACTCATATCTACTACTCAAAAAATTATTAAACTATTTAATACTAGCAAACATATACAACATAATAATAGCTCTAGAAATTATTGTCAGTAAATATACGGTACTCTACGTAAACTTGTATGCACAGTCACTGATATATTCATAAGCACGAACAAATGTTCACACTTTTCATTCCTTCCTCTTCAAACAATATCACGCAAACAAACACACTGTCACTGTTGCCTTACCTACAGTATATTAGAAGAAAAAAAAAAAAAAAAACACACACACACACACTCACACACACATATCATCCTATTACACCGTCACTTTTATTTACACTTCACGCGAGACCTTCCAAGCATCCCTTCCCACATCAGTTCGGTATAGATACAGTCTAGTGCTGATATCTGGTTGCAAAATATAACTGTATAACTGCATTCGACGTCCTAGAACAACCAGAGATGACACTGAGCACCCATCCACCATCCTCATCTGCATAAGAACATAATATTAACTGACAGGTAACCTCGGAACGACTGTAATTATGGCTTCTCAAACTACGACGATGACGAATGGATATACAGCCTGGTCCAAAATCTTATATATACACTTCTTGCGTTTACTGCACGTGTCTCCTATCTATCTATAATTATAAACCTTACATGTAGCACCTTTCATTGTTATTAATTTATTGATGGTGGTGTGTTTAGCGTGTCTGCAGCGCTTTTTCAAATGACTCGTACATCTTTATCTCTTAATTTGGAAGCATGCAGATATAAACATACATTGCCTATGAATTAGAGGTAGATTATCAGTGATCCGGCAGTTCATGACATTTAGCATCAAAATATCACATAAATTTGATAAAGATTAATTAAATTTAGACTTGAAAGATCACGACGCTTAGGGTGGTAGTATTAAGGGGGTGCGGGAGTAGGGGACAGGCTTGGGTAGGGTTTGGGGGGTGCGGGAATAAGGGGACAGGCTTGGGGTGGGTAGAAAGCCAGTCCCCTATTCCCGCACCCCCCTAACCCCCCCCCAAGCCTGTCCCCTATTCCCGCACCCTCCTAAACCCCCCCAAGCCTGTCCCCTATTCCTGCACCCCCTTAAACTTTATCTTTGTCGCTATATTCGCATTGCATAATAAAGGGAACTGAGCAACGAAGATTGTTTTTGTCGAAGATAAAGTTTAATACTACCATCCTTAGTATCGTTGAGTGAACATAATTATTACAGTATTATTACATTAGTCATTTATAAACTGTATAAACCTAAGCTCTTCGTATCAGTAGTAACTATATATATGGCAGAGAAATGTCTAACATATGATAAATTTTCTAATAAAATTCAGAATATACAGAATATGACGAGTAATCATTGCTGATCTTTATTTGCCCTCGAACGAAGGCTATGTTTTGTATGTGTTCGTAGTTAAGAAGCAAAGATCCTCCTATGAATTGAATAAACAAACTTGGATATCCTCAAAAATGCAAGTTGAGTTGAATGCTCGTTAATTTAAGCAGCAGAACATTCCCACACAATATGAAAATGATTATAGCCTAAACCTTTTAATATAACAAGAAAAATAATGTGTATCCCTCAGCCCCCCATCACTTTGCCTTCACTTTTCCTGACCAAAAGTGCATTTTATGAACCCAAGGATGAACTGCCACTTCATTAGGTGTGGCATGCGCGTAATGTAAACTGTGTATGTGCTTTAAACAGGCGTTGATATCCCACCCTTACCCTGTGTTGCCTTGCTGTTGCTACTCCCTCTGCAAAATATTTAGTAACGCAATGCTCGGCTGGACATTGTTTGGGAAAGGGTATTATTACATCGTATGGGTTTAATAATTTGTATTGCTAATATATACATCGTCATTGATATGTAGATTAATATAATGTATAAATAAAAAAATAAAAAAAAAATATATATATATATATATATAATTATATGAAAAATAAGTTAGCCAAAATTGTTATATACTGCAATATTTACTGTACAAGATTGACTGTGCATCGTCACTGAGGGTAACTTGAAAACAAACACGTATATAGTATTACCCGTATGAACACCAGTAATGTACCCGCTTTTACCAAATTATAATTATAACCCACGTTGTAAAAAGGAACATAATAATATATACAAGGCTCATCTAGCAGGGGTTCCAGTATCATCTTGTTATAGTGTTGTTTATCAATGAGAGTAATGCTTGGTGTTTGGCAGTAAGGCGGTCCTACACACAACAACACAAAACACACACTACACCAAACACACACAGGAATATTTTTTTTTCACATGCACCCCTGTACACACACACACACATATACTTCTTTATCCACACACACAGACACACACACACACACACACATACATACTTCTTTATCACACACACACACACACACACACACACACACACACACACACACACACACACACACACACTTCTTTATACTTCTTTATTATCCACATCCACACGTACACGCACACACACACACACATAGTTAAAAACATCATTTTACAATACACATGCATTTTTCGCGTTTATGACCATTACGAAGTCGATAGGAGTTAAAAATTAAGACCCAATAACTATCGAAGGAACAAAAAACAGTAAGGTTGGTCTGTCATTCATACATACTTTGCCTTCTACACCCGGACCTCCTGAGAATGAGAGTGACCGCAGAAGCACCACTAAAGTTCTCTTGAGGGTTGTCGTCATTGCAGTCACCACACTGTACTCATTACCGGCCTCTCATGACCTTCATATATATACACACACATACACACACACACACATACATACAATCTCTGTCTCTGTCTCTCTCTCTCTTGTACATACACACACACGCTAACACAAAATGAAAACAGAATTAATATGATTAATATGATTATTAACTATCACACACACACACACATACATACACAGTTACACATAAACACGCACAAGCTCATTTATATATATACTGTCCTAACACACACACACACACACACATAAACACACACACACACACATATGGACACACACACACACACACACACACACACACACACACACACACACACACAAACACACACACACAGTTATATTAATGGTGCACACACACTTTTTTTATTAGGAACCATGTTATTATCGCATTAAATAACAGTATGAACTTTTTTTCCACCAACTCCATCATATATCATGGTAATCTTCACATGGTAATCTTCACATGGTAATTTTCTATATAGTAGATAATTTCAGGATTTTTTTTTTTTTTTTTTTTTTTTTTTTTTGAGAGAGAGAAATTATAGCGTGAATTGTAAAAGATTAAATAAAAATGTATTATATTCTTATCAATATGTCATTTACCTTCAACTCCATCCTGTTTTTCGTCTCATAAAACATGTGTATTCTCCCAAATTCTATAATATTCAGATCTCAAAATCCCGTTATAGACGAAATGAAATAAATTGTGATAAAAAACAGGTGATGAAGATAATTATGACGATGAAATATTTACTGTGATGAGGTAGATGGATACAACTGCCTTCCTTCCTTTTTTTCTTCCTTCCTTCTTTTTTTTCTCCATCCTCCCTTCCTTCTTTCCTTCCTTCCTTCCCTCCCTAAACCGACACCCATCAACTCACCAACCCACTCATCTAACCCACCAACCAACCAACTAACCCACCCACCAACCAACTTACCCACCAACCAAACAACTCACAAATCAACTAACCAACCCACCATCCATTCCTTGCCATATTTTCTACCCAACCAACCCACCAACCAACCCACCAACCAACCCACCAACCAACCAACCAACCCACCAACCCATAAATCAACCCACAAATCAACCAACCAACCAACCAACCCACAATCCATTCCTCCCCATATTTTCTAACCCACCAAACAACAAACCAATCAACCAACCCACAACCCAACTTACCAACCAATCAAATAACTATCTAACCCACCAAACAACCCACCATCCATTCCTCCCCATATTTTCTACCCCACCAACCAACCAACTAACTAACTAACCCACCCACCAACCAAATAATTATCTAACCCACCAATCAACCAACCAACCAACCAACCAACCATCCATTCCTCCCAATATTTTCTACCCCCCCTCCCCCATCTCCAACCCACGCCACATCATCCATCACCCATCCCTTCCCTTCCTTTCCTTATTCCCGGGTAGTAGACTGGGTGCTCATCAACACAGTCAGTCCACATTCAAGTTGCAATCCTCTTTCTTCTTCCCCATTCCTCGGCCACTCACACTCACACCGACCCTATGTTTTCAATTTACTTTTTTATATCACTCTTCCTTCTCTTCTTTCGTCCGTCCTTCTTTTCCACCTACTCTTCCTTCTCATCCTTCTCTCCTTTCTTCCTTCTTTTCTACCTACTCTTCCTCTTCCTTCTCTTCTTCCTTCCGTCCTTCTTTTCCACCTCCTCTTCCTTCTCATCCTTCTCTTCTTTCTTCCTCTTTTCTATACCTACTATTCCTTCTCCTCCTTCTCTTCTTTTCTACCTCCTCTTCCACCTTCCTTCTCTTCTCCCGTCCTTCTTTTCTACCTCCTCTTCATCATTCCTTCTCTTCCTTCTTTTCTATCTCCTCCTCTTCTTCCTTCCTTCTTTTCTACCTCCTCTTCCTTCTCCTCCTCTTCTTCGTTCCTTCTTTTCTACCTCCTCTTCTTCCTTCCTTCTCTTCTATCTCCTCTTCTTCCTTCCTTCTTTTCTTCCTTCTCCTCTTCTTCCTCCTTCCTTCTCTTCCATCTCCTCTTCTTCTTCCTTCCTTCTTTTCTACCTCCTCTTCCTTCCTTCGTTATTTTCTACCTCCTCTTTCTTCTCCTCCACTTCCTCGTTTTTCTGAAGTTACACCACCTCTTTTTTCTTTGTCGTAAAAAATAATTCTAAATCCACGTTACTTTTTTTCATATTATCGTTTCATTTACTAATTTTGCTCTTTCTATTAATCATTCTCTTATACTCTTACACATCTGGCTGTTTACTTTGAAATTATTTTCTATTAATTATCCCTTATCCATTTGGTTACTTTAATGGTGTTTCCCAATTTACTTTTACATCTTTATATTAAAATATCCTGACCGCATTGTTTCTTATATATAAATATCCCATTCACTACTGATATCTCTCTCTCTCTCTCTCTCTCTCTCTCTCTCTCTCTCTCTCTCTCTCTCTCTCTCTCTCTCTCTCTCCTTGTGTTTCGCTGGCTGGCCCCGCGGTACAGTCATATTTATGCTAATGTGGAGACTATCAGATTGACAGTCACAATCGATCATAAGAAACGCGTCCATTTGTACTGTAACACGGTGTTCGGGAGAAGGGAGACCTCTGTTCCGACTGTCAGTGAGCCGGGCGTATAGCGATGTTTATGGTGTTAGCGGGAAGGAAGGAAGGGTATTATAGGACGCAGACCACGCAGGCAGGATCGCTAGTGTTGACGCGAGGGTATAGAGACCGACCGACCGACCGACCGACAGACGGAGACTTGCCGGTGGGAGCTATATAGTGTTGTGTCTTTTGCCTGTACGTGTTGAGAAGGGAGAGAGGTTTTGGGAAACAGTGAGTAAATATAGAGCTGTAAATAGATACCTTAAACCCATATGCCTTCAGAAAGTGTTAATTGAAGTTTTTATAGTGTTGATGCGGTAGAGGAGGTCGTAGAAGGCTGAGTCGGTGTTAACGCCTTTGTCTCACGGCAAGGATTGTTTTTATTATTATTATTATTATTATTATTATTATTATTATTATTATTGTTATTATTATTATTATTATTATTATTATTATTATTTGTAAAGCAATGGCAAAATAAGCATGGAAGACATCTCTCAACTTTATATCAATTGTGCGACAATAAGGAAATAAGAAACACTAGATGAATTTTTTATAACAGCAGCGCAGCGAATATGGAAACTACCGGTGAAATAATTCATGTCTCTCTCTCTCTCAAAACCTTCTACGTGCGGTATCATCTTTCCGAATTGAGATGAGAAGAAAAGGGACGTTTAGGGAAGTAACTTATTGTAGTCATTTTAGGGTTAATGTAGACCTCCAAAAATCAGCTATAAAACACATCCCTTGTATAATTTCATTTGGAGGAATCAGTAGCCTTCCGATTTTACATAATAGGTTACTCCTCTTATGGTGTTAAAGAATACTGAGGAGTTTGAGAGAGGTAGGATGGTTGAATAATTGGGTGTATACAGAGAGAATGGACACTGAATGAAAAGCAACTGCCTGATGAGAAAGTAAGTTCTGCACGATGGAAAATATAAGTGTGAATGTCAGAAAGGAAAAAAAAAAATTATATTGCATTATCAACAGAGTTCAAATTGGTGCTACCCGGCAATGTTTCATGAATATTTAACCCAACGTCTTTGTTTACAAAGATTTAATTAAGGAGATACTCTCACAGAGTTCAGTGAATAGTTACAAAAATCACACAAAGAAAATCGTACACTTAAGAAAAATGGCTAAAAATAAAACAGTGAAAAACGTTATCATTCAGTGAAGAAAATGGTTACAAAAATCACCATAAAATCTTTTTCGAGGGACAAGCCAAAAATTATTCCGTCTGAGGAAAGAGGGAAGGAGTGTGGTTGACGAGCCAGTGAGACCGAATGCCAAGTAGCCAAGACGCACATGATAACAAATTGGTCTAGAAATGAGCAAGGGGGTCTTTGGGAGGTTTGTGGTAGGGGGTGGGAGGAGGAATTGGTGGTGATTGTGAGTTGGGGGTGGCGGGGGTGAGTCGAGGAAGAAGAGGAAGAGGAGGAGGAGGAGACTGATGCTACATGGGGTGGTTTAGGTATGGTGGGGGTGGGTGTAGAAAAAGGAAATGTGTGAGTAGGAGAACATAGAAGATATGAAATAATGAATTGACGAACAAGGAGGCCGCTGGAGTGAGGGAAACAAGTGATGATGATTTGGGAATATTAAAAACAGGTGAAGGTATATGGAAAAAACTAAATTGTGGGTAAGGGAGATGAGAGGGGGCAAAGGGGCAAACGGTGTGTGGGGCGGTGTTGATTTGGGGAGTGAGGGTGTTGTGGGGGGGGGGGGAGGGGGGAGCTATGAGAAGTAGGAATGATCCATGTGTGTTGTGATGTCTACCCTCGTGTCACTGACTGAAGTAAATACCCAATCATCTTTCCACGTCGCACTCCTTGAAGGCATTTAACTGGTGCCATCATTTATACCACATGTACTCTGCCTCCTTGTGACATGTGTTAATACTCTCTCATATTATTATCTCCAATCCAGCTTCCCTTCAATAGGATAATTATGACAGATAACTTGACCCATAACTAATTGAGTGATATTCAGAGCAAGAAACATTAATTATTACCAGCTAATTTAGAGTTGTAAGGCTATGGAATATTTTCAGGGGAACTTGAAAGGTATATATTCATTTAATCATTTGCGTGTGTAAAGGAGGTTATCATAAGGTTATAATTGCCGGATATCGTAGATGTTTGGTGGCAATATCCCAGAGCTATATATAAGGGGGTAGTACAGTGTTGGTAAATCTGGAGCAACTGATTCCCCCCACGCAAAGGAAATTATGCAGAAAACAGTGAAGGGCTTAATTTACAGAATGAACTTTATATAATTACCTCGAGCAGACCGTTTACATAATTATCATTTTAATGTTGTACGTTGGTCGGATCCTCAATGATCACTGAACACAAAATAATCACAATCATAATTATATTAATAAAGAACAACTCTCCAGACATAATTTTATACCTGAGACAACTTCCTCCACTCTCTTATTTCCTTACCTTCCCGCAGAATCATCACCGCCTCAACTATCACCCGTTGAGCCAGTA
>JAWQEG010006873.1:0-12500 GCA_033782935.1 Petrolisthes cinctipes | reverse complement strand
TGCTTATTGACTTATGGTGTTGGTTATTAAGGTGGTAATTCTTTTTTGGTACATTGGAGTGCCTTGATTCCTCCAAACTATGCTAGGAAACAGGACCAAAAGAGCTAAAATAATAGTGTTCTGTTGTTTGGAATAGTTTGGAGGATTCAGTTGCTCCAGATTTACCAACACCGAATTTCCTCCTTAAGGTAGTTAGTTTTGTTATATCAGCATCATTTATCATTTATATTTAGTTGGTGTTTGAGTAAGTTATGTATTAAGTAATTACGGTATCCAATGACTGGTTTGCTACACCTCACAACGTGCAATTACATATCAGACGAAAATAATTATAACTAATATAATTTTACCTTGATATATGCGAATTGTATATATATTTTTGCTGCTTGCAAGGCGTTATCATTGTAGAAAGGATCAACTGAGCCAATAACTTAATTTAAACTT
The DNA here is from genome assembly GCA_033782935.1 of Petrolisthes cinctipes. Taxonomy (NCBI): domain Eukaryota; kingdom Metazoa; phylum Arthropoda; class Malacostraca; order Decapoda; family Porcellanidae; genus Petrolisthes; species Petrolisthes cinctipes. The sequence goes on along the minus strand of JAWQEG010006873.1, from coordinate 12,056 downwards.
AACATACCATCGTAACCAGAAAAAAAAATAATAAAAAAAATATATAAAATAATAATAATAATAATAATAATAATAATAATAATAATAATAATAATAATAATCTTCCTTCTCTCCTTAGGGTATGCCAATCGTAGCATACATAAGGATATCAGATGAGTTCAATTTCAGTAAAGGTAAACAGAGGCTCTAATTCCACCCTCCAACCTGATTCTAGAGTTTCTTTAATCTTTATGTGTATGTATGTTTTATTCATTTATGTTCTTGTTTTGTATTGGTGTGGTATATATAAATCATCTACACTTGCCTTGTTTCTTACACCTTGTACGAGAACACTAACAAACTCCATAAATAATTATTTACATAGGTGTCTTTATGTATGTTTTTATGTATTGTTTTATGATCTTGTTTGTCTCGGTGTGGTATAAATTCATCTTCACTTCCCTTGTTCGTGGCACATTGAGCGAGAACACCAACAACAAACTCCATAATAAATAGTTATTCACATAGATGTCTTCAACAAATTTCTTATTCTCTCAGGAAAGCGGTAAAGTATTTATATGATCTTAGGTATAATATTTGAGTTTCACACTTCTCACGTTCCAACCTCACCCAACCAGCCTCATCCTCTTCTTCTGTGCCTCCCTTAGCCGTTCACAGGACCCACCAGCCTATTTAGTGACTCCATAAACACAGGCCTCATGTCGCTAATCTCCGGATCTCATGACGGGGCGAGCCTCAGTCACACGGAGACCCCCATTACTTCTGTTTACATCTGGCTGGGTCCTTTCCTCCCTCTGCCTTCCTTCCCTGCCCAGCCGACGCAGCGCTGGCCCCAAGAATTAACAGATCAATAACAAAGGCGATGTATTAATAGATCAATAATAAAGGCGATGTATTAACTGATAGATTAACAACAAAGGCGATGTATTAACAGATCAACAACAAAAATGTATTAACAGACAGATCAACAACAAACGCGATATATTGACAGATAGATCAACAATAAACGCGATGTTTTAACAGATCAACAACAAAAACGATGTATTAACTGATAGATCAATAACATAGGCGATGTATTAACAGATCAACAACAAAGGCGATGTATCAGCTCCAGTACGGGAATATTTTATGCAGTAAATTTGTACCTAAAGTAAATGGAGCCCAGTACGGATAGTAAACAACTTGGCATAAGCAAGTATAATAGTAGAACAGGATTTCTTTCCCTAATTATATTTTGGACAATATTTTCTTCTACCTTCATTCTATTTCTAGCATTTCAGGTTTTCTCTCATGCATCTTCACACTACACCTCCCTCACTCACTCACGCCTCCCTCCCTCTTCTACACCACCTTGGTTGGGGCGGAGAAACATACATACATACACTTATTCCACTTAGAAACATAATGAGCTAAAGGAAGTGTCAGTGAACCTTTGCTCAAGTGTCCGTACCCCTTGGGAATAAGAACCTCATCTGTGACCTTAGTACCTCGAACCTTTTATCATTTCAGGAAGACGTTCATACAGTAATCATTTTTAACTTTATATATATTTTTCATAGAGAGAAGGTGAGAGTGATTTGGGTCTTGTGGGGGAGTGTATGTTTCCTGCTTGAATGTTGCTGTAAATGTGTAAATGTGTTTGTGTACATGATAAAGCAAAATATGATGACATAGCTAATTGTGAGTTATACTAAATAAAACTAAAGCATGTTGATAATATTACGTTGTCTTCGTTAATTGTTAACCATCAAGCGTAACATGTCATTAGTGTACAATTTTATCACAATTCCCCTCCGATATGTTGACTGAAAATGTTCTAACGTGTTGTGTTTGTATTAAATTTAATTAATTATATTTTGCTTTCATATTATATTAATTACATATAGCAATGGAAACTATCTAACATTACTTAATATTATTGTGTACAAGCTTATAAAAATATATTTTTGTAATGAAAGCAGTTTTGATATGAGGAAATATTATCTAACGAGAGAGAGAGAGAGAGAGAGAGAGAGAGAGAGAGTCAGGATGGAAGTGTACACAGGAAGAGGTAATGTCTCTGTTTACACACTCTCAGTCCCTCTTCCACTCACAAACCCACCCACCCCTTATACCCCACCACCACCACCACCCTTCTCCATATCTACCCTACCTTCCCTTCCTCACAGTCCTCGAAGTCCTTCTTCCTCCTCTTCCAACACACACACACACACACAAACACACACATACACCTTCTCATGTGTACACTTCTTGATCCTCTCCCTTTTCACACACACACACACACACATACACACACACACCTTCTCATGTGTACACTTCTTGATCCTCTCCCTTTTCACACACACACACACACACACACACACACACACACACACACACACACACACACCTTTTCCATCACGTACCCCGAGCACCTTCTGAGTAAATAAAGCCCAGTCACGGATTCTCTTGGCGACACCCGTGTGTAGTCTCTCGTCTCAGATTTATCGCAGGAAATGATATACTCCTCGCTGCTCTTTACCTCCTCTGTCTCTTGCAATTATTCTCTCTGGCTGGCTGGGGCTGAGGGGGAGAGGTTATTGCTTCAAAGTCTCTCAGGGTATAAGGAGTTAATTTTTTTTTTTTTTCAGGGGTTCCATCATTTGTGTCAATAATTATGTTTGGTGAGGACGATCTAGTCAGGTTAGGTACGAGAGAGTTAATGAACTAATATTAGCTTGAGTTTAATGAGATAGTAATCCAACATGAGCAAAACAAAGTGAGCGCAAACATTAACAAAATTATTATGATACAACAGATTCACTTCTTCCCGGTAATGCAAAGGAGTTCAGATTATGAAATACTTGTTAAGGGGGTAATTTACTTTTGTTACATTGGAGTGCCATGATTCCCCCAAAGTATGCCAGGAAACACGACCAAAAGAATAAAAATAATGGTGCTCTGTTGCTTGGAATAGTTTGGAGGAATCGGTTGCTCCAGATTTACCAACACTGCACTTCCACCTTAATTATGGGACCCTTTGATGTAGTCAGCAAAATGGAGGTCAATGAGTCCTTCAAATATTGCCACGAAACACCACCTATATGGAAGGAGCTTGTTTCGTGGCATAGTCAGGAGGAATCAGAAGCCTCTAAGTTTTATACACGATCACAGGGTCCTTAAGGGGGAAATTTTGTGTTGGTAAATCTGGAGCAAATAAATCCTTCAAACTATTCCAAGCAACAGAACACCATTACTTTTGCTCTTCTGGTCCAATTTCCTAGCATACTTTGGAGGAATCAAGGCACTCCAATGTACCAAAAACGAATTACCACCTTAAGCTACACATCTCAGGAAGGTGTGTATAGCTATAGGAGAGAGAGAGAGTACAAACACACACCGTCATTATCAGCTGGACTCTTCAATACGACAAACACACTCCTTTACTACATGACCACTATATAATTATAATTCCTTGTTCGAGGGTCTGATAATCTCGGCCACCTACAGTACTATCAAAGATAAAACTCGTGTCAGTGTCTCGTCCAATGATTTAATATTACTCTTAAAACATTATGACAGCCTCAACACAGTAACATTCATGCCCAGTATGTTATGTTTATCCCTCTACCATATATATTTTCACCAGGTTTCACGACACGAGTTTTGTGTTTGATAGTGCATACGTCATCTTCCTTCATGGCCAAGTGGGAAAATAGTGAGAAGGAAGATTGAGAGAACTACTCGCCGCGTCGTGTGTTTGTGTTTATGGAGGATATTTACTTAATGTGGCAAGAAATGGATGTGGTCGTGGCGGAAAAGTGTCAGCAACTGTGTGTGTGTGTGTGTGTGTGTGTGTGTGTGTGTGTGTGTGTAGGTTTAAGAAGTGGAGGAAACATGATGGAAAAGGTGCATGTGTGTGTGTGTGTGTGTAAGATTGAGAAGTGGAGGAGACATGATGGAAAAGGTGTCTGGTGTGTATATATATATTTGTGTGTGTGTGTGTGTGTGTGTGTAGAGGTTCAAGCTCCAACACCCAGCCAGAGAATATATATAATATATATACTGTGCATACATTTGAATAAGAAATGATGTTTATTACTTTCTTGATGTTTTTATCATTTTTTCGCTGCATGACTTTATCTAAGCGTTAATCATTCAAGTGTTAGGATTATCATTTGGTCACAGAATAATTCAGTCTAAATTAAATCCCTCAGGCCAAACAGGTAATCGAAATACACTGTCACATAAAATACAAGTTCATTCAATCAACTGTCAACGGTGTAATAAATTGTACTGTATATGATTTCGCTGCCAATTGATCCAGTGTCGCTTCCCATATGATATACACCCAGGTAATTCACAGCGAATGAGTCTATACATTTGTCATAAAGTAAACTATAGTCCCACTTCCCTAAAGCCTAATGAAATTACATGAAGGACCTAAAATGAGTTTCAGCTTCAATTCAGTCCCACCTCCCCTGGACAACAAGAAGTAAAAGTAAAGCACAGTGGAACAAGTGGTGTATAAATGTGTGTGTCATCAGTGTATCCAATCCCCTCTTCCCTTCTTCTCTATATAGTAAATCGACCTCAAGGAGCTCCCTATATAGACCTCAAGCTCAGCCCAGCCACCCCCTCGTAAGTTCACTCTTGCACAAAATTTCACACGTTTTATTTCCCCTGGGCGTGAAGGGTCCTGAGCAGTGAGATAAATAGAGAGAAGAAGAGTGAGGGAAGAAATGAGATGGTTAAAGAGAAAGGGGGTGGGATGGGAGGGGGCCGGGTAGGGAATAGGGAAAGAGAGGGAGGGAGACAACAAGGGAGGAGTTGGAAAGGAATTGAGATTGGGATGGCGAAGGAGTAACTGAGAGAGAGGAAAAGGAGATAGAGAAAACAACAGAACGAGGAGAGAGAGAGAGAGAGAGAGAGAGAGAGAGAGAGAGAGAGAGAGAGAGAGAGAGAGAGAGAGAGAGAGAGAGAGAGAGAGAGAGAGATAACTGAGAGGGAGGAGAAGGAGATAGAGAAAACAACACACACACAGAGAGAGAGAGAGAGAGAGAGAGAGAGAGAGAGAGAGAGAGAGAGAGGGAGGAAAGAATAGGTCTACGAGGTACTACGTGTGACAAATCTCGCGTGTTCTGATGCCTCTCACGACCTCACTAGTAATACGAGAATCCCTCCTTAATGATCGAAGAGAAGGTGACACAGCGGAGACGAGGGCCAAAGGGAATGTATGAGAGCGAGAAATGTGGGTGTGTGAATATATCAGAATGTGCGTGTGTGGAAATATCTGATTGGTGAGAAAATAATGTGGGTGGGTGTGAATATAATTTATCTAAAAGGTGAAGAAAAAGAAATGTGCGTGAGTGGAAATATCTGATATATCTAATAAATGCGAGTTGTAAGTGTTTGGAAATATCTAATTGGTGAAAGGGTGTGTTGTGTTGTATGAAATTAAACTTATAGAATGTCCATTGCAGCTTATTCTTGACCAAAAAAATATTGTAAGTTGTTCTTATTTGTTTTCACGGAGTTGTGTGATTATTTGGGTGTTGTTATTTAAGATTTGTGTGATTAAATTATATCATCTATATATAACCTGGCTACCTACACTATTTAGTTAAGATTACATATCGTTACTTTCCCTTGAGACTAATAAGTAAAATAGGTTGGTATGGGATATAAATTGTGGCATTGTCCTGGTAAGCGAATGAGTGTGTGTGTGTGTGTGTGTGTGTGTGTGTGGTGTGTGTGTGTGTGTGTACTCAGAAGTAGATGTTTCAAAATGAATGTGTGTGTGTGTGTGTGTGTGTTTGTGTGTGTGTGTGTGTGTGTGTGTGTGTGTGTACGCAGAAGTAGATGTTTCAAAGTGAGTGTGTGTGTGCGTGTTGGATGTGTCAGTGCTACACCATATAATCCCATTCTCCATATTGAAGTTTCTAGGGCATGTTGACATCCGCACGAAGCAACTGTCCGAGATGATAAGAGAAAAATATACAAGAGAAAAGTAGACAAGAATGTGTGTCTGGTTGAAATTATGTGTTTATGAAATTATATGTGTTTATGATCCAACTGGAGGGCTTCTGATTCCTCCAAACTATGCCACGACTCAAACTACATCAGTACAGTATGCGAAAAGAGGATTTATTTTGAGTTGTAACCTAAGCTGGGTAAATTAGTAGCCTTCCAATCTAACCACAGCGATACCCATTGAAGTATAATATATGCGACTACCGGTACTGTTTTGTTTTAGGTAATTTGCGAGGCTGTGTGATGTAAGTATATTATATAAATAGAGTTATGTCTTACTGAGAGGGAGGCGTGATGGTGTATATATACAAGTGTGCTCATGAGACAAGTGGTGTATGACGTTAGAACAAATGGTAATTATAGAGTAGCCCATATGTGAGTTACAGGTGAGTTTGTTTCTGAATGAACGGACGAACAAAGCCGATGTGCCAAGAAGAATAAAAAATGATGGTGTACGATAGAGAGAGAGAGAGAGAGAGAGAGAGAGAGAGAGAGAGAGAGAGGGGGGGGAGAGAGAGAGAGAGAGAGTTGAGTAGTTTATGACAGTCGGATGTTTGGCCGCTACTGGTTGGACCCTGGCTTTATCTAGTGAGGTGAGATGCGGCCACACTCCTTCTCTCTCCCTCGCCGCTCGCTCTCCCGTCCCGCGCCCTATTGAAGTCTCCTGAAGAAGGACCACAAAATGTCCCTCCTTTTTTTGGTGTACGTGATGACTGAGTTATGTGTGGTCTTGTAATGTGTCTGTGTGTTTCATAACAAAAAACTCCCTTCGAATTAGTATTTGGAAAGTGAAACAGTACCGTGTGAATATAATGACTGTGGTTGTGTTTGTGTTGTGAGGATTGGGTTTCTCAGTGTTTTGATATTGATCCATAATATATGTTATCGGTAATGTTGTATTAATATTCAAAATATAATTAAGATACGGTATTTATTTTGCATACTTTTGGTTCTTTTATAAATGCCTTATCGATACAATTTATTTTTACAACCTTAAAGGTGTTGAGGCGGCAGTGAGGGGAAAATGCTGGTGTTGTGTTGAAATTAAGGGACGTGTGAAATACAGTAAGGGGAGGGAGGATGTGGGGTGGGTACTGAACACCACACATGCATAGCCTGATTGTTGAGGCGGTGGTGACCTTACCTGACCCTGCGACATGTATCTTCTTCATCCAGGGGTAGATGACTGGCTGGCCATTAGCGTCCAGCTCCGTCACCGTCTCCTCCGGTGAACCTCCACACCGCCTCCACCCATATGTTGTGCCATTTGTGCGCCCATACCGCCGCCCGCTCCAGTGGCAGTCGCTGATGGGTCCGGTGATGCGACAGGCGATCGGGGAGGTACTTGATGCTGCTGCAGGGGGCTGTGGCAGGGTGGGAGTTGTGGGCTGATATGGGCGGCCATGGGTTGGTGTTGTGGCATGACACAGGCCTGTTGGTAATAGCCAGCATGATTGTACTGCATGGCCTCTCGGCCGTACTGCATGCCGGCCTGGTGCATGCCATGGTAAGGGTAGTGTTGTGCTGGATTATAGTAGTCACTCTGAGGTGGATATACGAGTTCTGACTGTACTCCTCCGGCGGCGGAAACTTGGGGTCCACGTACGGGCCCGAGTTCATCAAAACGAACTCATCGTCATTAATTTTTGGTGATTTGGACCCAAATAATATTACTAGTGAGTAGTGCCTCGACCACGGGTTCTGACTCCTCCTAGCATCCACAATTAGCATACCACGTGACCTGCGAGCACCAATACGAGGGGCTCCGTGTGACCCGCGCCGACTACGTCACCATGATTAATGAATGGGAAGAACGAACCACCAGGACTGGTCGGGCTATGCGCGCGTCCCGACCCGACCACCCGACCGATCACCACAAGTCTCCGATAAGCACTGAGCCCGGGGGTGGAGTTCTCCTGACGACGGGGCAGCAGCGGCTGGGAACCCCGCGGGCACCTGTAAGGTTGAGGGCACCACCACCTGCCCCAACACCACTCTCACAAGCTTCACTCACTGCACTGATCGATGGCCTCTGTTCACGTGTGCTTCGTCCAACAGCCAGACGATGATTGGCGTTGATTTACTGCCGGCCGGGCCCCATGTGTGTGTGACCTGCGCACTGCCACTGCGCACCTCTAGGCAAGGGTTAACATGCCCCCTCCCCCCTCCTCTTCTTACTTAAGACGAGTGTCTGTGTGTGTGTGCGCGAGCGATGATTGGCCCCCCCACCCCTATGTTGGATCCGCCACTCAAGTGGGTTTACTTGGTGTGCCTGCAGCTGCCATTGGTCACACTTGGTCTCCTGGTGACGAAGGGAGCACCAGGGCCAAGACACCTCGCCTCCAGTGCCTCCGTCATACTCTGGAGTTCAGCCACAACCACTTCAACAGCAGGAGGATTCTAGCGTGGACTAACCTTAGTGTGGGTAGCCTACTCTACTTCCGTGCACTTCGGGGGCGCGAGTAATATTAGCAAAGCCGAGCTGGCAGCCCCCGTCCGTCAGCCCGTCCGTTCCTCGCCGACACAATTAGCGAAGTGACAGAAGGCGGGGGAGAGCGGGAGCTGGAGTGGTGCGAGCGACGGAGCGGGAGGGAGGAGGGGCCTCTACACCTCACCTGGCCTCAGCTCCGTTGTGTCCTGGTCCCCGCCGGAACTCCTCTGAGACCCGCTAGTGAGAAAAATTAACCGATAGTATCTGGCAGTGTCCCTCCACATGCCTTCGTCACTTCCCTGCCGCCGCGCCGACACAGTGATGTTTGTTTAGAAGACTCGAGTACCAACCCCTTTGTCTTTCTTCTCACCTGGGGGGCGTGTGTGCGTGTGTACCCAACAAGTTTATGATAGAGAAAATTATGGGTTATTTACCCTGGTCGCTGAGGTAATGAATATCCTCCTGAGCGTCGGACTTCCCTTCTCCTCTATCCCCAAACGAGTAGAGGAGGTCGTACATAATTATTTACATCGCGGTGATAGAGACGTCAACAACCCCGACGAGTGATGTAAGGTCCCGCTAATCACTACTCCCACTAGTTTACGATTCGTCCCCATGATCGGTAATTGTGAATGTTATCTCTCTGTCTGTCTGTCTGTCTATCTGTCTACTGTGGCTGTCCGTGTCACCCGCCACACCAGGAATTGATTGCATACCCGTCCAGTTCTTTTTTTGTTTAGTTTTTAGTTTTTTCTCCACGATATATCAGAACAGTTACTTATGGTTGACTGACTGCAATAATTATCCAAAAAAAATGTATATATATTACTATGATATTTTTTTTTTTTTTATTATCGGAAATTGTAGTTCGTGTGGCATTTTATCTTCAGCTTGGGAATCGCTTGACAAATTTTCGCCAGTTGTTTTCCGCATGAGATACGACGAGAAATGGTTGTTAGATATTAATTCTCCATTTATAACTAACTGCACTGAGAAACCAAACTGGAACCCGTGTAAATGTTCTGATTTTGGGTATTTATGATTTATATATTAATAGCTATGATTTACGGATATATTATAACCACCCTATAGTAATTTAGTCTACATGTGTGTGTGTGAAATAATACCATAATCATTAATATTTTCCCCCAAAGTCACTTATGAATTCAAGTCAAGCATTTACTCTCTCTCTCTCTCTCTCTCTCACACACACACACACACACACACACACACACACACACACCACACACACACACACACACACACACACACACACACACAATGACAACAAGCACACCAGATGAAAAAAAAAATATATATATATACACACAAAAACTACACTCCCACACCAACACAATGTCCGTGAGCAGTAAGTCACTCAACACATGAAAGTCAACCGCTGTTTGCATAACGTATGGTTTTGGCTAATTTTGTCTAATAATACGGTCTTGGGAAATTGTTCCGGACGTTGAGAGGCCCCTTCTGGACTTAGCGCTGTCGGTCCGAATGGGGGTGGGTGGGTGGAAGGATCGCTCTGACACACACACACACACACACACACACACACAGAGAGAGAGAGAGAGAGAGAGAGAGAGAGAGAGAGAGAAGAGAGAGAGAGAGAGAGAGAGAGAGAGAGAGAGAGAGAGTCGTATATATAATTTTTCTTTTCCCAGAGCACCACAGAATGACAGGTCGGAAGTCGGTGGCAAGGTGCAGTAATAATTAGTGTGTTGAGTTATGTTGTCCCTCTCCTCAGCCAGCCAGACCATATCTATATACACACAAGACTAGAAATGCGAGACACCAACAACATCAGTCCCGTCAAACGATAACTACCTATCTAAAGAAGTACTGTATTTTATATATGACGTGTACAGTCCATTCCCAACAACATCAGTCCCGTCACACGATAACCACCCATCTAAACAAACTAATGTATTAATTTTTATATATGCCGTGTACAGTCCATTCCCTACCCTTTTCTTTATATAATTTAACCAGTAATAGTGTGTAGCAATATGTGATGTACGATGTTATATTCATTTGTTCTGTTGATATGATGTGTACAGTTCATTATATACCCTCTTGCTTATTCATTTAACCTGTAATAGTATGTAGCATTTTGTGATGAACGGTATTTCATTTGTGGTGATATTTTTTATTGGTTCTGGAGTGACAATGATTTTATACATGTCAGTAGAACGTGATAAGGATTTTGTTCGATAAATTCTTCCGCGATCTTAATATAGTTTCCTGCATATATAGTTTTTAATAATACACGGCTTAAAAAAAAAAATGTATATATATATATATATATATATAAATCCTCAGTCATGGGATTGACACGATTCAAAACGTTGACTGATATTGCAAGAAGGTACTATCAGAGACAAAAGTCGTGTCGCTGTCTTGTCTGATAATTTGATATACGGTAACTGGTGAAACTTAATGAAAGTCCCACCACAGTAATGTTCGTGCCCTATATGATTAGCCCTGTACCATATATTTTCACCAATTTTCACGACATGAATACTGTACACCAAAATTGAGAAGAAAATAGGAAACATATCTGTCCTCATCGTCTGGCGTTTCAAAATGGTTCTATGGAAATTTGTAGCGATACAATTTCTCCACATTTCTCCGGTAACGATATCCACTCATTCTATTCACCGAACATTGGTTTACATACAACGTTGTGTTTACATGCAAAGGTAATGCTTACCTTAAAGTTATACTGCCAAATAATTCGTCAACTGAAAGTCAGATTTTGTGCTTGTGTCCTAATTTTAAGAATGTGTACAGTACATTCCTGCGTTATTTGATCTTATCAGCCTCTGCTATACATCAGTTGTGGCAAAGTATTTTGAAATTAATACTCCCAAATTATTTATTTGTGTTTTCACATCACAGGAAATTTTTTGGCAAGATTTATAGAATAAAACTGATGTGGCTTTATAAGGAATTCCTCGTTCATTGAGAACAATATTATTTATTTACTTGCGGACATTTTTGCTTATAGTTACCAACAAATTATGAAAATTACTCTTAATATCCACAATACACTGACTGACCTACGCTATACTGATAATATGAAAAAAGGAAGGATTAAATGTAATAGTTTTAGTGGAACGAATAACACATAATCCTAATAGAATTTATCTACTGTTCAGTTATTCCTTAGAGTTTGATATATAGTACCGGTAACCTTTTATATCTTTGGGAAGTTTGAGGCGCGTATATAATATTCCGCAACCATCCCATCATTCCGCTTGTTATCATAACGAATGCAATTAAGGACCCTGTGATTGTGTACGAGAATTGGTGGCTTCTGATTCCTCCTGACTAATGCCACGAAACAAACTCCTTTCATATATATATACAATAAATCATTTGTTTCGTGGCATAGTATGGAAGAACCACAATTATTAGCCTTCCAATTATTCGACCCCTAGAAGAGTAAGGAAAAACATTATAGTCTCACATCGCCAACTCGTCCCCTCTGGAGTATAATAATAGTTCCCTGCCAGCCTATACCCGAGTCACCGCCACCACCGCCATCTATCCGTCTGTCTGGCACTAACGAAGCCTGGAGCGGTGTGTTCTTCTTAGCTAT
>JAWQEG010006872.1:0-18917 GCA_033782935.1 Petrolisthes cinctipes | reverse complement strand
GTGACTGCAATACATATGAATGGTATTGTGTGAACAAACAAAAATATATATATGATATCAAGTTAAATGAGTAGTAGAATGCTAGGAAAAGGGATTGAAGTGTAGTCAGAGAGAAAATATGACAGTGTGATCATGTGTATGTGTGTGTGTGTGTAGTGTGAATATATGTGTGTGTGTGTGTGTGTGTGTGTGTGTGTGTGTGTGTGTGTGTGTGTGTGTGTGTGTAACGCGATAAAATAAAACAAAAGTAAATGAAACAAGGAATGGAATAAACAAAGATGATGAAGGAAGTCATTAAAGTGATAATGAGTATAAAAGAATAAAGAGAGATAAAGAAAAGAACTAACATGAAATTCAATACAGGTCAGTAGAAGAAAGAAGAGAAGAGGAATAAAAGAATAAAATAAAATGCAATAAAAAGACAATAATAAATAAAAGATACGAGGAGTAAAAGACTAAAATAAAATGCAAGTAAAATTACAAAAAAAAAAGAAAAAAAAAAAGATATGAGTAAAAGGATTAAAAGAAAATACAATAAATAGGTAGTCGATAAAGAAATAAAGAGATCGAACAGGAGTAAAGAACTAAAGTGAATTACAGTAAAGGACGAGGCTGGAACTGGACTGATTGGTTGGTTGGTATCCCTGTCGAGGTGAAGAAATGTTGGCTCCGAGTTGTCTTAAGAACATGAGACTAGTCGCGCAGAAAATTCACTCGTGTTAAGCTTGTCAGGGAAGGATTGAGTGAGTGAGTGGTTGGTTGGTTGGTTGGTTGGGAGGTGTGATGGGTTGTGTGTGTTAGTGGAGGTAGTTTGTCAGGGAAAGATTGACTGGTTGGTTGGTTGGTTGGTGTGAGGGGTTGTGAGCTGGTGGTGTTGGTGGTGGTGTTGGTGGTGGCAGTCTGTCAACACTATCGATATTAGCAAGGTGTAGCTAGTAGTGGGGGAGAGGTTGGTAGGTAGGTAGGTAGGTGCATGTTTGTGTGTGTGTGTTGTGGTGTGGTTACCTAGCAGCATGATGGTGTAGTGTGGTACAGTGGTGGTGGTGGTCGTCGTCGTCGTGGTGTGGTTATTTTTGATGTATCGACACTGGACACAGGCGTCATTGAGCCAGTACCCAAGGCAAACACAACACACACACACACACACACACACACACACACACACACACACACACACACACACACTCACACACACACACACACACACACACTCACACACACAATTTCCGCCGATCTGTCACACAACCAGAGAGAGAGAGAGAGAGAGAGAGAGAGAGAGAGAGAGAGAGAGTAAATCCCAAATACTGCGGCAGTGTGGCGTGGTGTGGTGTGGTGTGTTGACATGACTGTGTGTTGGTGGATGTAATGCAAGGTGCTGTGAGTGGTGCTTTGATGACATGAATAACCTATTGTGAGTTTTTGTTTAATCCAGGTGGAAATACACCACTTCCCTTCTGTGTAATATGACCAAAGATACTTGTTTGATATGATGTGTTGTGTTGTGGGTATTTGGTGTGACAGTGTGAGGTAGTTATAGTAGTGGTTGTGATGTGATGTGGTGGGGTTGGAGAGGGTAGTATGGTGTGATAGTGTGAGGTGTAGTTTTGGTGGGTACCGGTAAGTAAATTCTATGATGTGAATAACCAAGACAGAGGTGCAGCATGTTAACAAGGTGTGGTGGTGGTGATACAGTGTGTTTGGTAGTAATTAGAATTGGTGCAGTGGTGCATAATAACAGTGTAATACAAGAGAGTAATGTTGTGGTGTGGTGTGGTACTGGAGTGTGGTATATGAGAATAGTAAGGTAACGTGTGGTGTGTGTGGTAGTGATATGTACAGTCACGAGCCATAATAAGTATCCAGGTCTTATTGAAGTTTCGAATCATCTGACATACCTGTGAAACAAGTGAATTTTCCGAACCATTCTCAACGTTGAGAGAGGTTTAGAAAACTCACTTTTTCGAACTCTGTTCAGTTGCTCTCCAACACTCCTTGGACCCTGGCCCAGCACTATCAGCCATGGCTGTACACATGGTGGTAGGTGGCACTGTGACTTTATTATGACGGTGTGATTGGGTAGCGTAGCAGAAATGGACACTTTTAATTAGGTTGGTAGAGTGCCAGAGTGGTACGTAAAATAATATTATGGTTATGTGAGTGTGTGGTAGGAAGATAGAATGATGGTATGGTTATGTGGTAGTGTGGAGAGTATGAAAGTGTAGGTGAGTGGTTAGAGATTATAGTATGGCAGTTTAGGTGTGTGGTAGGGTAGGAATATAGTGTGGTAGTGTGGTATAGGCAAGAATATAGTATGCCAGTGAAAGTGTGTGGGTATTGTGGTAGGCAGGTATATAGTGTGGCAGTGTCGGTGTGTGGTAGATGTGTGGGTTGTGGTAGGTGTGTGGGTGTGGTAGGTGTGTGGTAGGCAGGGACAGTATGGCAGTGTAGGTGTGTGGTAGGTTTGAGGTAGGCAGGGACAATATGGCAGGATAAGTGTGTGGTAGGCAGGAATATAGTGTGGTAGTGTAGGTGTGTAGTAGCTGGAAATATAGTGGTATAATTGATCGTGCTTGTGTGTGTGTGTGTATGTGTGTGTGTGGTAGGCATGCAGGTAAAGGGGGTCATGCAGGGAGTGGAAGAGAGAGGTAGAGAGAGCAGTGGAACATACTTTTACCTCCCGTCTCACAGTGTGCTCAACCCCAACCTGTCTTAACTGCATTAAACTCCACGTCAAGCCGAAGGGAGAGGTGTGAGAGGGTGAGTGTGAGAGGGTGTGTGTGTGAGAGAATATGCGAGTGCTGGAGCGAGGCCGAGAGAGGTGAAGGCGAGTTAAGTGTGAGAGAATAATATGTGAAAGAGAACAAAAGTGAGGTTTGAGAGAGGTTATTTAAAGTGTGGTAAGTATATAAGTGACGAATTATGTGCGTTTGGATGAAAAGTCTATGAGGGATTAAACCGAATGAGTGAGAATAAGAGAGTGAGAGAGAATGTGTGAATAAGTGCAAGGAGAGGTTTAATTAGCACATAAACTAGCCAGGAAAAGAGTAGAATATGTGTGTGTGTGTGTGTGTGTGTGTGTGAGAGAGAGAGAGAGAGAGAGAGAGAGAGAGAGAGAGAGAGAGAGAGAGGAGAGGAGAGAGAGAGAGAGAGAGAGAGAGAGAGAGAGAGAGATTAATGAAATACACACACACACACACACACAGAAAAAGACAGACAGACAGACAGACAGACAATCAGACAGACAGACAGACACCCAGAAAGGGAGTGAGTGAAACAAAGATGAAGGGAAGAGGAGAAGTAACTGAAGTAAATGAGAGTAACTGAAGAGAACAGCAAGAAGTAAAAGTGACTGACAGAATGAGAGAGTGTAAGAAGGATAGTGAGTGAGAGGAAGAAGAAACTGAGTGGGAGAGTGAGGAGTGAATTAGGGAGTGAAAGAGAGAGGATTGACAGCTCGGGGTGAGGGGAATGATGGAAGGACTGAAGGAGGAAAGCAGAGGGACAAGAGGACAGGAAAGGAAGGAAGGAAGGAAGGAAGGATCAGGAGAAGGGTGGATAGGAGGGGGAAAGGAGGGAAAGTTAGAAAGCTAAGAATGGTGGAAGAGAAAGAGAGATGAAAAGTGGAAGGGAAAGAGGAAGGATGGAAAGGGGAGAGTGGTGGCAGAGAAAAGGAAGAAAAGGTGGAAGAAAGAGAAGGAAACAAAAATAAAATGCAAAACCGTAGTGAACAGAAGAGAAGGAAGAAAATGAGAAGGAAATATACACACAAACCAACGAACGACAGGAAGAAAAATGAAAGACAAAATATAAGCAGGAAGGATTATTGGGGAGGAAGAGGAAGTAGGAAGAAAGAATGGATGCAAAGAAGAAGGATGAGGAAGGGTGGGCATGGCAGTGACGGGATAATGTAATCATGTTAGTGTGACACAGAGAGAGAGAGAGAGAGAGGAGAGAGAGAGAGGAGAGAGAGAGAGAGAGAGAGAGAGAGAGAGAGAGAGAGACAGAGACAGAGACAAGGTGCTTTTCACTGTTGCCAGAAAGGGAATTGACAATTATGTAGGAGCAGGGAACGAGGGACGTGTAAACACAGCACCAACATTTCCCCTTTCTCTCCAAAACCTATAATGTGTGAGGCCATGTTAGTGTTTCTCAGTACAGCCAACCCTCGTCCCTCGTGTTATTATTGTTTTAAGTAAATTGGAGGGCTATTGAATCCACTTAACCT
Source organism: Petrolisthes cinctipes (assembly GCA_033782935.1). Lineage (NCBI taxonomy): Eukaryota > Metazoa > Arthropoda > Malacostraca > Decapoda > Porcellanidae > Petrolisthes > Petrolisthes cinctipes. The sequence goes on along the minus strand of JAWQEG010006872.1, from coordinate 14,692 downwards.
TACCTAACATAACATAACCCAATCTAAACCCAACCTAATCTAACTTATAATGTGTGAGGCCCATATTAGTGTTTCTCTTGTACAGCCAACTCTCGTGTTATTATTGTTTTAAGTAAATTGGAGGGTCATTGAATCCACTTAACCTAACCAAATCATAACATAACATAACATAACGTAATTTAACCTAACCCAATCTAACTTAACCTAATCTAACTTATAATGTGTGAGGCCTTAGTGTTTTTCTGAATCCACCTAACCAACCATGTCATGTCACGAAACAAACAAATTAATCTATGCTATAAATAACATTGAGGTGATTACGTTTCCTGGGATAGTTTGGAGGAATCTATAGCACTCCAATTCACCAAAAAAAAAAAAAAAAAAAAAAAAAAAAAAAAGATACTCTCCCCTTTTAAGCACGAATCTAGTTAATTAAGCCTTGCTACCTTAAATTTTGAGTGCATAAGTAAAAATTTTTAGTGCATAAGTAAATTTTTTTAGTCCATAAAATTTTTTAGTGCATAAGTAAAATTTTGAGTGCACGAGTAAATTTTGAGGTGCACGAGTAAATTTTGAGTGTACAAGTAAAATTTTGAGTGCACGAGTAAATTTTGAGTGCACAAGTAAATTTTGAGTGCACAAGTAAACAAGTGTGCACAAGGTAATATTTTCGTGTACAAGTAAAAAGTAACTTGCTTGAGTAAAAAGCTGCGTGCCCCAATTGAGTGAGTGAGTGAGTTATTGAGTGAGTGAGTGGGAGAGTGAGTGAGTTAGTGAATGAGTTACTGAGTGAGTGAGGGACAGTCAGCTAGTGAGTGGGAGAGTGAGTGAGTGGGAGAGTGAATGAGTGGGAGAGTGAGTGAATGGGAGAGTGAGTGAGTGGGAGAGTCAGTGAATGGGAGAGTGAGTGAGTGGGAGAGTGAGTGAGTGTGAGAGTGAGTGAGTGGGAGAGTGAGTGAGTGGGAGAGTGAGTGAGTGGGAGAGTGAGTGAGTGGGAGAGTGAGTGAATGGGAGAGTGAGTTAGTGAGGGACAGTCAGCTAATGAACGAGAACTGAAAATGGTGAGGAGAGAAGAAATTTCACTTTTCTACCCTGACATAACGTAGGCACAAACAAAATAAGCGTACGTACACGAATACATACATACATACATACATACACAGGAGTACACATATTCTAACACATGTATAAAACGCATTCGTACTCATATACACACGTAAACACATAGTGGTGTACACACATTCTCACACATTGTATAAAACACATTCATACTCATTCTCACACACACATACAGACACACATGCAGGCGTACACACATTCCCATACATAATATAAAAAGCCCCCGTACACATACACAGTAAGCCATACACTGCCACAGATGTACATAAACACTAAGGCAATTGTACAGTACACACACGAACCAGGCAAGTCAACACACGCAAGATGCAAATTGAATTAACATTACTGAACCAGAGACATATAACTACATCGACGGATTTGTACATTTGTCCTACATACACAGGAATATACACACTTGTATGCATATAACATTGTATCATTAATACATTGTATATGGTACATCCATTTACAGACACATGCACACACAGGGATGTTGCTGTACACACATATTGTACACACCATATAGGCCTATGTAGGACTAATGCACACAGGTTTATATTTTACTTACACACATAATAAGTACTTACTCTACACGTACACATACGATTAAAGCTTACGCACTCTGTCATATGTATAAATAAAACACACAGGATTATGAGCAACACACATACAAAACACACACAAACACGATTAAAGCATACACACGCTGTCATATGCATAAATAGAACACACAGGAGTATGAGCAACACACATAGAAGCATACGATCCAAGACACATAATAGAATCGAAGCTGACACACTTACAGAACCATGTCTATAAATATACACATTCAGAGTCTTTCACACATACACACATAAATAATTATCGCTTCTTCGCTGACACACATGTACAGTACAATGGGAAACACTTGTAACTAACACAGGAATAGAGGACGAACAACACTGAACTGACAACACCAGATAGAAGTACATACAATACCTCTTCATCTCACTCTGGTAATTAAAGGGACCCTGTCAGTAAATTGCAGAGTAAATAAGTCCTACACTAGTGTTGACAATTAAACTTAGACACAACCAACTCCACATTACACACACAGACACACACGGGGGATAATAGCCTGCACACGAACACAGACAAATGAAAAACTTTGATCCTCTGCCTTCAGGTTAATTACTCGGCTGGAGGGAGGGATATTCCTTAACTTTTCACCAACACAGGAGAACATTAGACGTGTATATACCCAGTAGTTATGTTGTATGAGTGATGGAGAGGAGCAGATGAATATTCCACTATAAATACTCCACTATAAATACTCCACTATAAATACTCCATTGTGAATATTCCACTCGTAAATACTTCACTAAATACGAACTTAATGCTGGTATGGGGAGAAGTATTATTAAACTCTTGAGGGTAAATTGGAGGGCTACTGATTCCCTCCAAAACTATGCCACAAAACGTAATTATTCTCTATTAGTAATATTGAAGTTGTGTGTTTCGTGGTATAAACAGTATGTAGTAGTTGGTAGTCCTACAAATTAACTAAAATGAGGTTCTCCCCTTTAATTAATGTGTTATGATTACAAGCCCATCAAGAAGTCCTGTTTAAATATATATAAATAAATATCGATACTCAAAACATACATACATGCATCGTACCTTCAATGCTTCAATATTTTCATTTACTCACACAACACACACACACACACACACACACACACACACACACACACACACACACACACACACACACACACACACACACACTCCACTTCCAACCCCTACTTTTTTCATTTCATTCACACACACACACACACACACACACACACACACACACACACACACACACACACACACACACACACACACACGCTCCATTTCCAATCCCTACTTTTTCATTCACAGAGAGACGCACAAATTGCCTGTTTCGTACTTTCCATACGGAGGCACTAATGTGGAGTTACCTGGAGAAAGTATTTATTTACGTACAGATATCAGGTTATCAAAAGTTATGAGAAAACCACCGTATTTGTACACACACCATGTTATTTTTATTATTATTTATATTATTATTATTATTATTATTATTATTATTCATTATTGTTATTGTTATCATTATTATTATCATTATTGTTATTATTATTATTGTTATTGTTATTGTTGTTGTTATTGTTTATATTATCATTATTATTAGTAGTAGTATTGTTATTATTGTTATTAATTTTATAAGTACTACTATTTTCATTATTATTATTATTATTATTATTATTATTATTATTATTATTATTATTATTATTATTATTATTATTATTATTATTATTATTTACAGTACCGGTATATCGTGGTCTAGCATATCATGTTAACTGTATTTTTATTATTGTTATATCATTTGTTTATAATTAATTTCCTGTTGCAGCCAATGACTTGATTATGATAATTTATATCAAAATATCTTACCGTACCTAAAGTTAAAAATAGGTTATAGATCACAAAAAAAAACTACTACTATTACTACTACTACTACTACTACTACTACTACTACTACTACTACTACTACTACTACTACTACTACTACTACTACTACTACTACTACTACTACTACTACTACTACTACTACTACTACTACCACCACCATTTGTACTCCTACTACTACAATTTATACTACTACTACTACTACTACTAATATAATAATAATAATAATAATAATAATAATAATAATAATAATAATAATAATAATACATCACTGAACTCATTAAACTAGGAAAGCTAACAACCACAACAACAACAATGATATGCTTCCTAGTTCAGCTCAGTCATTTTTCCCTCACCCACACCACGAGAACTAACTAACTGTGTTTCCTGGTTAACAAGAAAAGCAAGGATATCACACCATTTTTTTTACTTATGCTTGATTTTAATTCTTTTTGATAATAGTACATACTTTTTTACTTGCCATTTTATGAGTTAGGCTTGACTAAAATATTAATACAATTTTTATTTTTGCAATTGTTAAGTTATACTAGCCATATATTCTTGATGATATTGATACAAATAATTTTTCTTGGCAGTTTTTTTAATAATGCTTGACTTAAATTATTAATGATAATAGATATGATATTTTTTTTCTTCGTAATGTTTGGCTTAAATTCTTGATAATATTGCATGTGACTTATTTTCTCCGTAATGTGTTTTTTTAAGCGTTAATTAATTATCTATATTAATATGTATAATGTTTTATTTTACGTGAGAATTACGTAATAAAGAACAACACAATCATGTAGGGTACTGTATGTATGATTTTGCAGCACCTCATAATAAAAATAATAATAAAAATAATAATAATAATAATAAAAATAATAATAATAATAATAATAAAAATAATTGAGGGGGTTGAGTTGACAAAATATGGAGTTGTTGTATGATTATATTTAGATATGATACTGATTTATTTGTTGCACGATGGAAAGAAGGCGCTTCTGGATATTTGCCTGTGGCTGTACTTGTCACTCGAATAGATCCAGACCTTATTATTGTTGTATATTGTGCCTACCTAAATTTAGAACGTTGTATCGACCTCAATTCTCACAGTTCGTTCCTTGTCTCTTTTGCTCAATTTTATTATTTTTGTTATATTTTTTTAATTTACTGTATATAAGTATTTTGCTTCCCCCACTTCCTCTTTCTTTCTCACATACCTTTTTTCTTTCATCTGCTTTTTTCTTTTCTAATCTCTCCATAATTAACTTTTTTGCCTTCCTCTCCCTTCTTCTTTCTCCATTTTTAACTATACCACTTCTTTTTTCATTCGTCTTCCTCCATCCCCTTTCTTTCCTTCCTACTCTCTCCATATTTGTATCGTTTTGGTCCATTCTTCATTCCAATCTTTATTATTATTATGCATTGTGGTCATTTTTTTTTTACTTAGTTTCTTTGACCCCTCATTCCCAGTGCTCTTTCCTGGGCTATTTTCTCTTTAATTTTTTTTTAATTATTATTATTATTATTATTATTAACTTTTTATTTTCTCATTCCCCTCTTCCCTCCTCATTTGTACCTACGTATTTCCTTGTTTTTTTTTTTTCTTACTCTATTTCTTCTCCTTCTTTCCTCTTTTCTTATATCTCCTTCGTTCCTCTTTCTTTCATTCCTTCCTTTCATTTCCAGTCTGTATCATCTTCCTACATCTATCTCTCCTCCTTCATTCATTCCTTCTTCGTTCCCATCCTATTCTCTTCTTTGATCCTGTCTCTTCCTCCTCTTTTTTCCTCCTCCTCCTTTCTCCTCTTCCTCCCTCCTTTCTGCTCCTCTTCTTCATCCCTCCTTTCTGCTCCTCCTCTTCCTCCTCCTTTCTGCTCCTCCTCTTCCTCCCTCCTTTCTGCTCCTCCTCTTCCTCCCTCCTTTCTGCTCCTCCTCTTCCTCCCTCCTTTCTGCTCCTCCTCTTCTTCCTCCCTGGTTCCTTGTTAAAATACTCGTTCATGTGGGCTGTCTCCTTAATCACCAATTTCCTCTCTCTCTCTCTCTCTCTCTCTCTCTCTCTCTCTCTCTCTCTCTCTCTCTCTCTCTCTCTCTCTCTCTGCCTCCTCCTTTTTACCTCCATCTCTCTATTCAACTCTTTCTTTGGCCTTGGCCTTATTACCCTGCACCCCCTCCCCCGTCCCCTCCCCCCCCCCCGACCCCCAACACACATCATTTTCTGCCCAACTTTCATTTCATTTTGCATCTTTTTTTTTTTACCTTTTTTTTTTTTTTATTTAAACACGACTCTCTCTTATTGCACACTCACTCGCTGACGTACATTTATGAAGGATAATAAGCGGCGTACACAAAGCACACCCATGCATGCACTGGACACACACACACACACACACACACACACACACACCCAAAGCACACACACACACACGGCAGGCGACATCGACCACCCAAGTTCCTTCTGTCCGTTGCTAAGATAAACACAACCCTACTCTGACGCACACACTCACATACTCTGACGTACACACTCACATACTCCAACGTACACACACACACACTCCAACGTACACACTCACATACTCTGACGCACACACTCACACACTCCAACGTACACACTCACATACTCTAACGTACACACTCACACACTCCAACGTACACACTCACACACTCCAACGTACACACTCACACACTCCAACGTACACACTCACACACTCCAACGTACACACTCACACACTCCAACGTACACACTCACACACTCCAACGTACACACTCACACACTCCAACGTACACACTCACACACTCCAACGTACACACTCACACACTCTGACGCACACACTCACACACTCCAACGTACACACTCACACACTCTAACGTACACACTCACACACTCCAACGTACACACTCACATACTCCAACGTACACACTCACATACTCCAACGTACACACACATACTCCAACGTACACACTTACATACTCCAACGTACACACTCACATACTCCAACTTACACATATGCCATTCAGATCAGACACTAGTTATAAAAGTAAATATCTTCCTTTAGTCAAGAGGAATTATTTACCAAGACATACCCCTCAGCATTTACCTTAATAATTATACCATATGATAAATACGGTGAGAAATGTTCTAGGAATGATGATGATGATAATAATAATAATGATAATAATAATAATAATAATAATAATATAAATAATAATAATAATAATAATAAAAAAATAATAATATAACTAATAATAATAGTAATAATAATAATAATCATAATAATAATAATAATAATAGAATTAATAATAATAATAATAATAATAATAATAATAGAATTAATAATAATAATAATAATAATAATAGAATTAATAATAATAATAATAATAATAATAATAATAATAATAATAATAATAATAGTACTCGTAATTAATAACATACATGTACTATAACAAACCGTGTACAACTAAATCCATACAACATTATCCATTACACCTCACTGCAGAACACTCATACACACAAATAATCCCCTGACAATATACCTCCATCCACCACTCCCAGGCTGAATACAAGAGTGAATTATTAGAGAGACTTGTGCCCGGATACATAAATCATTTCACACACCACCACCAGGTTCATTGTTCTAAGTGCCTAGGTGTACAGTCGGCCTCAGAAATTCGTCCACAGAGAATAAGTTAAAAGGGGTCTATATTTTTGCACATACTATAGGTCTTTTTTTGCACATACTATAGATCTTTTTTTGCACATACTATAGGTCTTTATTTTGCACATACTATATAGGTATTTATTTGCACATACTATAGGTCTATATTTTGCACATACTATAGGTCTTTTTTTGCACATACTATAGGTCTTTTTTGCACATACTATAGGTCTTTATTTTGCACATACTATGGGTCTTTTTTTACACATACTATAGGTCTTTTTTTGCACATACTATAGGTCTTTTTTTGCACATACTATCGGTCTTTTTTGCACATACTATAGGTCTTTATTTGCACATACTATAGGTCTTTATTTGCACATACTATAGGTCTTTTTTTGCACATATACTATAGGGGTTTTTCTGCTGATTGATTCAAGTATTAGCCATATATATAACTTTATTAGAAGAGTTTGGTGTTAGAAATGATTGAATGTACTATAAATTTTCTAGTTGTTACGAGCCGCTCTTGACGTCACAGTGGTGTATACGAATTCCTGGGGCCGACTGTACATACTATTATTATAACACCGAGGTACGAACATAGGACAGCACTGATTATATGACGCGGGACAAATTTCATACATACATACATACATACATACATACATATAAGGTATTTCTATCTTTCAAATACATATGCACACACATGTATAGACACATACATACATAAGGTATTTCCATTGTTCAAACACATATACATACATACATAAATACATATAAGGTGTTTCCATCGTTCAAACACATATACAAACAAACACACATATACAAACATACATACATAAAGTATTTCCATCGTTCAAACACATATAGACACACATACACACACACACACAATTTCATACGGTCTTTTCCATCGTTCACACACACACACACACACACACACACACACACACACACACACACACACACACACACTACGAGGTGTTACTATAGCGTGAGGTGTAGCACCATATGTGGTCTAGCCAGGTGCAGGTGGGAGGTGTACCGTGCCTGTACTACGTTGTCCTCAATAGGGGTGTCAAACTACGCGGTCTGTTCGTAAAGGAAATCAATTTTTCCATTATACAGACATGAAAAATAAATTGCACTGCAACCTGAGCCTGAGTGAAATCTTAAAACTAATATCACATCTTGATTATTTTTGCTGGAAGATGAGAAAAAATTCCAATGATCTATTCGTGTTATTCCTAGAAGATATACGAAGTGTTTATCGCTAAAATAAATGTATGTATTGTATTTGATAGCGTGTTTATTTTTACCTCTCTGCCTTTAATATATAAATATAAATAGTATATAGATATATAAATGATAATATAAGGTTTAAATAAATATGTATACACATACAATATTATATTATAGTTGGATGGTGCGGTAGACCTCACGCTATAGTCGAAACGGGGGGTAGATCTCACGCTATAGTAGCACCCACTACGAGCTCTGAACTCATTCCTGGAGGGTAACAGTTGGTGAGCACGTGTCCAGGACGTGATCAAGACCAGGTGAAACACACACACACACACACACACACACACACACACACACACACACACACACACACACACACACACACACACACACATATATACTATCTTCTGCTTACAAGCTCGCACACACACACACACACACACACACACACACACACACACACACACACAGGAGCACGACAGAGATTCACATACATACTTGATAAAGCCACTACACATTCCCACCGTCACCGAAAGCAAGCCTTGTGGGAGTGGAAGGAGGAGGGGAGGGCTGCATACAAGATGACATTCTAACTTGGGTACATAGATGTGATACAGCCAACCAACCTACCTACCTATCCTTGTGGGAATGGAGGAGGAGGGGAAACTTCTGCATATAAGATGATGTTCTAACTTGGGTACATAGATGTGATACAACCAACCTACCTACCTACCTATCCTTATGGAAATGGAAGGGGGAGACGGTTGCATATAAGATGATGTTCTAACTTAGGTACATAAATGTGATACAACCAACCTACCTACCTACAGTACCTATCCTTGTGGGAATGGAAGGGGGAGACGGTTACATATAAGATGATGTTCTAACTTGGATACATAAATGGGATACAACAAACCTACCTATCTTTGTGGGAATGGAAGGGTTAGGGGAGGCGGCTGCATATAATATGATATTCTAACTTGAATACATAGATGCGATACAACCAACCTATCTCCCTATCCTTGTGGGAATGGAGAGATGGATGCATATAGGATGGGTAAATAGATGGGATATAACCAACCTATCTATCCAACTCAGGTTTTCGTGCCATGTTACCCATATGTAGTAAAATATTTTCCCCTTTGAGTTCAACCGTTAGTCTGCTTGTATAAATGATCAGAAGGACAAACACAAAAGCTGCATGTTAGTATATAATATTAATATTATTCATATATTCCTAAAGATTCAATACTGCTTCAATACTGCCATGTAAAAAATCGGGTTGCTGGAAAAATAATGTGCATTGTAAAACACACTTTGCATACACACACACACACCACACACACACACACACACACACACACACACACACACACACACACACACTTTGCATACACACACACACACTTTGCATACACACACACACACACACACACACACTTTGCATACACACACACACTTTGCATACACACACACACACACTTTGCATACACACACACACACACATATATATATACTGTATACATTTGCTGCCATGGTATGAATATATGTAAATATACGGGGTTAATTTGTGAATTTGTTTTTCCCTATAGACAGAAAAAATCCCATGTCAACCCAGTGCTGATATTTCGTTGAAATTGTAGTGTATTCTTTTCCAGTGCAAATGTGTGTGTGTGTGTGTGTGTGCAGTACGTGTGTGTGTGTTTTTTTTTTTTCCAGTACGTGTTTGAGTGTATGTGTGTGTTTTCAATACGTTTGTGTTTGTGTGCGTTCGTTTTTAGTACGTGTGTGTGTGCGTGTGTGTGTGTTTTCAGTAAACTTGTGTGTGTGTGCCCGTGTTTTTTAGTATATGTGTGTGTGTGTGTGTGTGTGTGTGTGTGTGTTTCAGTACGTTTGTGTGTGTGTGTGTGCCCGGGTTTTCAGTACGTGTGTGTGTGTGTGTGTGTGTGTGTGTGTGTGTGTGTGTGTGTGTGTGTGTGTGTGTGTGTGTGTGTATGTATGTGTGTGTGTGTGTGTGTGTGTGTGTTTAATTAGACCCATATCGACAGCTTGGCGTAATGATGTTTTCTCCCTTGTTTACATAATTATGTTTGTCTGCGTTGCCATGGTGCATCAAATCATATTCAGGATTGACTTCATTTGCAACATATTCCGCTTTAAGTAATACCGGAATGAACCGAGTTGCGTCTGTGTTGTGGCTATAAAGGAGAGAGAGAGAGAGAGAGAGAGAGAGAGAGAGAGAGAGAGAGAGAGAGAGAGAGAGAGAGAGAGAGACGAGAGAGAGAGAGAGAGAGAGAGACAGAGAGAGAGAGAGAGAGAGAGAGAGAGAGAGAGAGAGAGAGAGAGAGAGAGAGAGAGGAGAGAGACACACACACACACACACACACACACACACACACACACACACACACACACACACACATATTATTACAAGAGATGAATATTGCAAAATGGGAAATGAGATATTGTTGATGACGAAAATAATGATGAATAATGTACAGAATGATTGTGAATATTTCCTGAGCTGTAAAAAAAAATTGCACACTTATGTTTTTAATGTGTTAAACTTATTGAAACGTAATCAGATTGTTTTTAATTATTATTATTATTATTATTTATTACGCAATTCCTAAGGAAGAATGAAAATAAGAGGGTAGTACAGTGTTGGTAAATCTGGAGCAACTGATTCCTCCAATTTATTTCAAGCAACAACAGTCCACCATTATTATTTTCGTTCATCTAACACTTTTTCCTGACATGCTGAGGAGGAATCAATGTTATGCACCAAAATTATACTACTATATTATACTCCCTTAAATTTAACCTGATATATTTAATGTACCAAAAGTATACCACTACTCTCTTTAATTAAGGGGGAAGTTTGGTGTTGGTAAATCTGGAGCAACTGAATCCTCCAAGCAACAGAACGCCATTATTTTTGCTCTTCTGGTCCTGTTTCCTGGCTATACTTTGGAGGAATCAAGGAACTCTAATGTACCAAAAAAGAATTACCACCTTAAAGTAACCAAATTTATTCTCTTACCAAGTGTGAGTATATAGAGACAGGTTGTATAGTGTAAAAAAAAAAAAAAAAAAAAAAAAAAAAAAAAAAACCTAACTCACTCCTGCCACACCAAACTTTTACCACCCGAGGTATATATATTTTTTTATATATTGAGCGCCTCACAAGTTGTCCGCCCACCACCACCACAACCTTCACCTTCACCATCAAAGACCTTTATACTCACTCGCCTCCCTCCGATATTCTCACCCTCATCATATTAAATTTTTTCATCATGGTAAGGATATCGTTATGATCATCCTGGCATAATAATCAAGGTTTGATCATTTTTATATATACATTGCAATATTTTCCTCTCATATGCTTTATCATATTATTTAGCCTCTTTGCCTTATTAGATGTATAAAAACTTTTCATTTGCATTATAAATATTTAAACATATCCATATTCATAGTGTTTCATAAAGCAAAGTGCTGTACTTCAAGAAACTCGTGTATTCAGTGAACTATTTGTTACAACAGATGATCCGTTTACAACTAACAGTGATTCACGATGTTTATAAATGTCATTCCTTGAGTCATTTTGGGAGAATGAGACTCCCGTTGGTAGGTAAAGTTAATGGTCTCTGGTAGCAGCTGTTGTCTCGGATCTATGAATCTTACTCTTTCTACGTGAAGCAGGAAAGGCGACAAGATTTTAGCATGTGACTGTACATACGTGAGGTGAGACATATTGGCAAACTCAATATCAACGTGATGGCGTGTATAACAGTATACCTGCACTGGGGATATTAAGTGGGTCGTCATATGTTGGTGATGAATTGGATTGCGATTGATTCCTCCACACTATTCCACGAAATAGACTCCCCATTCAGTAACAGTGAGGTCGTTTGTTTGCCGGCATGGGTTGGAGGAAGCTGTATCCCTCCACTTATCCAAAATGAGGTTCTCCCCTTAATTTCAGTGGGTCATGTGTTGTGTACCAATTGCAGAGGTATTTATTCCTCCTAACTATGCCACTGACCAGACTCCATAAGTATAGGTGTTGTGTCCTAAGCATAGTGTGGAGTAAACAGCAGCTCTTTAATTCCCTTCACCCACACGAAATAACCCTCTAAATATGGCCACGTATTGGTCAGCCCAACATTTGCTATTACTGAAAATACTCGATTAAATTGTGTGTATATAACAATTGCCTTCATTGTCATAGAGAAATTATAGGACCTAACAACTGTGTATATATTTAGGCTCCATATTCAGTTTTATTCATGATGGCATATACCAACATATAGTGCCATCGTATTCAGAGGTCTGGCTGGGTACATGATGCCACTATCCCTTGAATATGGACCATTAGCTCAACCCCCTGATATGAGAACAGAGCCACGTGTCGCTGCAAGGATGATGGTGGTAGTGGTAGTGGTGGTGGGGGTGGTGGTGGTGGTATGCAGTTGTGTGGTGATGTGGGTGTGTGATGGGTGGTGATTTTGGTTGTATGCAGTTGTGTGGTGATGTAGGTGTGTGATGGTGGTGTTGATGGTGGTGATGGTGACGGTATGCAGTTGTATGGGTGATGTGGGTTGTGGTGAGTGTTGGTATGGGTTTATGGGTGGTGTTTGTATGCAGTTATATGGTGATGTGGGTTGTGGTGAGTGATGGTATGGGTTTATGGGTGGTGTTGTGGGGTTGTGGTGGTAGTGGTGGTGGTGGTAAGCAGTTGTGTGATGATGTTACTTGTGGAGGTGGATAATGACGTAACTGTATGGTGTTAGCAGTGTGGGGGTGGTGGAGGTGGGTAATTATATAACTATGTAGTGGGAGTGGTGGTGGGGATGGTAGAAGTTCGTAAATTATGGTATAGCTGTAGTGGTAGGTGGGGAGTAGGTGGTGAAGGGATGTATCTAACTATGGTTGTATGGATTTAACTAATTAGTACCTATTATTCAACATGGGAAAGAGGGTGGTTGCCATTGAAGACCACCTCTGTATATACATCATTAGGAATGTCCATGAATTAAGCAGCAGCAGCAGCACCAGTATAAAAAACAAGGGTTATTACTGTAATGATAAGAAGACAAACGAACACAATAGTATAAATAGCCTACATCCCCAAACTCTCACTCCCTCAGGACAGACCGACGCACTTTTACGGTAATAATTCAATTCCTTCATGTTTTCATACGCCAATTCCACTTCAAAAATATTATTCAATTTATAGTACTCGAGGGAATCCGACTTTGGAGAAAAAATGTATGAATGGACGAATGAAACGGAACTGATTTATCACCGCATTACTTCTCGGAATTTACGCCCGAGTAAAAACGAAGATATATTGTCATCCTGTTCAGAGAGAAAATGAGGGAATGAAATGGAAAGTGTGTGTGTGTGTGTGTGTGTGTGTGTGTGTGTGTGTGTGTGTGTGTGTGTGTGTGTGTGTGTGTGTAGGTGTGTGTGTGGGTATGAGTGTGTGGGTGTGTAGGTGTGTGTGTGGGTGTGGGTGTAGGTGTGGGTGTGTAGGTGTGTGTGTGTAGCTGTGTGGGTGTGTAGGTGTGGGTGTGGGTGTGTGGGTGAGAGAGAGAGAGACAGAACAAACTATCACTGACACTTTCCCTTCCACTGACACTGGTGCTGTTGCTGGTACTGGCGTGTGTCTTGTGTGTTATCAGCGGGGGTGTCAGTGTAGCTTATCAACACCACTATATTTACACTGACGGGGAGAGAGAGAGAGAGAGAGAGAGAGAGAGAGAGAGAGAGAGAGAGAGAGAGAGAGAGAGAGAGAGAGAGAGAGAGAGTTGAGCACAGATAGAAGGGATGAACATGTATACGAAAAGAAGAGAAAAAAATAAATAGGAAATAGAGGGATTGGGACTGAAAGAAAGAGAGAAAAAAAAACAGGCAAGAGAAAGAAATAGAGATCGAGGGAAGAGGAAAATGGAGTGAAAGAGAATCGGTTTCCCGCCAGACAGTAAATGTTGACAGAGACTGACGCTTGGCAGAGACAGACAGACAGACAGACAGACAGGCAACACGGAAATAGAATATAGAGAGATAAGATAGTTTGGAAGAGACAGACAAGAGACATAGAATATAGATATAAGATAGCTTGGTAGAGACAGAGACACAGAAAAAGAAATTAAGAGATAATATTACGTGGTAGTGACAGATAAGAGACA
>JAWQEG010006871.1:17500-50901 GCA_033782935.1 Petrolisthes cinctipes | reverse complement strand
AAGCAAATTATATATATAAGTGAGAAAGCAAAACTAAGAAACAAGGAAAAATAAATAAAAAATTATAAAGGAAAATAAATATAAGATTAGAAATAAAAGGTGAAAAAATAAAAATTAAATAAGAGGTTGGAAAATAAATAAATAAATAAATATATAAATGAATAAATAAATAAATAAAAGGTGAGAAAATAGATAAATAAATAAATAAATAGATAAATAAAAGGTGAGAAAAAAAGAGTGGGAAAGGGACGAGTAAAAGTGAAAAGTAAAGAATTACAAATGAGAAACGGATGACGAAGAAAATGAAATTGTCTGAACATGCTGATATCACATTACATACCTGAGTGAACAGAAGCAATGAGATGACAGAAAAAAAAATAGTAATAAGATGACAACGAACGCTACATATTTTGGCTCTCAGAGGAGGAGGAGGAGAAGAAGGAGGAGGAGGAGGAGGAGGAGGTGGTGGATGAGGAGGTGGAGGAGGCGGAGGAGGAGGAGGAGGAGGAGGAGGAGGAGGAGGAGCAGAAAAAGAAGAAGAAGAAGTAAAGATTTTGGAATACACAGTCGACGTCGTTTTTTTTTTTTTTTTTTTTTTTTTTTTTTTTTTGAGGAATGATAATTATATACATATAATTTCCTTAAGGGTATGATAGTATATTTTTGATACCTTAGAGCGCCGCCTCGACTCCTCCAAAGTATGCCAGGAAACAGGATCAGATTAACAAAAATAATGGTGGCCTGATGCTCGGAAGAATAGTTTGGAGGAATCAGGAATATCATGATTCATTTTTCTAGCATTCATTTTTTCAAGGGTGGTTCCATTCCCTCCCATTATTGTCGTGCTGGAAAAATATGATATCAGACAAAAAAATGATGTCAAGGAAACGTCGACCCTGATGTGTCTATATGTAAACAAACCAAGCAGCCTATAACCAACCACAGCGTCTCCCCAGGTCCAGGTTCAGGTCCAATAACAACGCTCCTTCCTGGTCACCACCCGACTTGTGTAAGACTTGGGGCCATTGTCACGTGGGGAAAACCGAGGTGCAATATCCGGAGAGAGGGGAGCTGAGGTGAGGTGAGGTGAGGTGAGGTGAGAGGGACGGGCCGGTTATGTCATATTATAGGGTGCAAGATGAAAGACGAAATGAGGAGATATTTATGTATTTGAAGATAAATGTTGGAAAGTTGGAAATAGTGTTCTTGGGTGGAAGATAATTATTTGAAAGAACGAGAGAGAGGTGAAGTAAGGTGAGAGGGACGGGCCGGTTATGCCATATAGGGTGCAAAATGAAAGGCGAAATGAGGAGATATTTATGTATTTGAAGATAAATGTTGGAAAGTTGGAAATACTGTTCTTGTGTGGAAGATATTTGAAAGAACGAGAGAGAGGTGAAGTAAGGTGAGGTGAAAGGGGCCGATTATATCATGTAGGGTGCAAGATGAAAGGCGAAATGAGGAGATATTCATGTATTTGAAGAATAATGTTGGAAAGTTGGAAGTACTGTGATTAGATGAAAGATATTTGATAGACCTAGTGGAAGAAGGAAGGTAAAAGAGGAGATATACATAAAATATATATGAAGAAAAGGGAAGGATGAACCAAAGTGCAGAGTAATGAGAAAATCCAATAGAAAAAAGTGTTGGAAAGATGGAAGAACTTAGGTTGTGTTGAAGAGAGTTGAGTGTACTGGACTAATTCAACACAATATTAGATAAAGTTTGGCGTGTAAAAGTTGTGTCCTTGTGTTGTATTTATTTACTTGGTACAGGTGGAAGGGCCGAGGTCTGGTAGTAGTAAGGATTCAGAACTTTCATGATAAGTTATATATTCTCTTATATATTCTCTCTCTCTCTCTCTCTCTCTCTCTCGTGTGTGTGTGTGTGTGTGTGTGTGTGTGTGTATTTTTATGTATGTGTGTGTGTATGTGTGTGTGTGTATAGTATTCAGTGTGTGTGTGTGTGTGTACAGTATTCAGTATGTGTGTGTATTTTTATATGTGTGTGTGTGTGTGTGTGTGAGTGAGTGTCTGTGTGTCTGTGTGTGTACAGTATTCAGTATGTGTGTGTGTGTGTGTGTGTGTGTGTGTGTGTGTGTGTGTGTGTGTGTGTGTGTGTGTGTGTGTGTGTGTGTGTGTATATTACCTGCGACCTTCCTTTAGAAATAGAGGCTGTTGATTTGTCCCACTAATTAACCAGAGAGAGTGAATGAGGGATGGAAATTATGCCCTCTGAATGTACACATGGAAGGAACAAACGATAAGAAATGAAAACGGGGACAAAGGGAGAAGGACGGAAGATAGACGAAGAGAGAAAATTGGGAAGGGTCGAGGAGAAAGAAAACGTGATGAAGACAGGAGTAATGGATGAGATGGTAGAGAGGAGGAGGAGGAGGGAAAAGAGTAAAAGGAAGAGACAATGCGACAAGGAAGGGACTTAGAAAGAAAAAACGGTGAAGGAGGAGAAGAGCAGGAGGCAAGGGGAGAGAGAGAGAGAGAGAGAGAGAGAGAGAGAGAGAGAGAGAGAGAGAGAGAGAGAGAGGGGATACTGAAAGAGGAGGGACTGAGGCTGTGTTAAGAGAGCAAATAAACTACATTGAAGAGATGGAAGAGGGAATTAGCAAGTAAAGAATGGCTTCCTGGGATTAACAACAACAACAACAACACAAGCAACAACAACAACAACAACAATAAAAACAACCACAACAACAACAACAAAAACAAACCAAAACCAAAACCAAAACAACAACAACAACAACGACAACTCAAACAACAACACAGGAACGAACAATGAAAATAGAACACATAATAAATAAGTAAATAAATAAATAAAAAGATAGATAAAAAGATAAATAAATAAATAAAAAGATAAATAAAAAGATAAATAAAAAGATATAATGAACGGCACCAACAACGAACGTAAAAGGGAAACAGTAGCCAAAGTAATAACAGAATGAAAGAAAATGATAAAATAAGTGATAAAATAGTGATTGATGATGATGATGATGGTGATGGGGATGATGAAAGGAGGGTAGATAGAGTCAGTATCAAATGAGAATCTCTCCCGTCCTTATAGGCGTGTGTGTGTGTGTGTGTGTGTGTTGGGGATGTGAGCTTGTGTATTTGTATGTGTGTGTGTGTATGTGTTGGGGATGTGAGCTTGTGATATTTGTGTGTGTGTGTGTGATATTTTATGTGTATGTGTGTGTGTGTGTGTATGATATTTTATGTGTGTGTGTTGGGGATGTGAGCTTGTGTGTGTGTGTGTGTGTGTGTGTAAATAAATAAAAAATAAAAAAAAGTCTTAACCCCCCCCCCTCCCCCCCCCCCCCTCCCCCATACCATGACGAGAGATGGAGGATGGAGGTTTGTGTCTTGCTCAGGGCTTACAAGGCAAATACATGGCCTGAGGGAAGGATGGTGGTAAATGTGTTAGATGAAAAACACACACACACACACACACACACACACACACACACACACACACACACACACACACACACACACACACACACACACACACACACACACACACACACACACACACACACACACACACACACACACACACACACACACAGACGACCCTCCCTACCTACCATCCTCCCCGCTCTCTGTCTCTCTATCGTTACACACACACACACACACACACACACGACCCTCCCTACCTACCATCCTCTCGGCTCCCTGTCTCTCTATCGTTACACACACACACACACACACACACACACACACACACACACACACACACACACACACACACACACACATTGACGACTCTCCCTACCTATCATCCTCCTCGATCCCTATCTCTCTATCTTTATACACACACACACACACACACACACACACACACACACACACACACACACACGAGAGAGATTATATAACTTACCTTGAAAGTTCTTCTCGTGTTGGTGAATTGGAAGGCTTCTAATTCGTCCAAAGTATGCCAGGGTACAGCAGACACACACACACACACACACCCTCAGTGGTACTACAAATAGGGGACTTGTTTCGTGGCATAGTAAGGAGGAATCAACAGCGACCTTCCAATTCACCAACACCAGAAAATATACCCTTAAAAATATCCCCTATAATTTCTCCTATAAGGGTATAATATATAGTACGGGTACGTATTGCTAGTTAAACGCAAAAAAAAAGGTGGACTTCTGCACAACCGTATCCGAAGCGTAAAATAACTCGAAACTACTACTACTACTGTATAATTATTTTCTTACAGTATATATATTTTCCAATAAACTTGATAACAGAACTTGGAAACTGGTGCCTAATTGCCATGAGAAACGACCATTACTTATATCCCTCGTGTGCCCATTAGTCTAGAGCTCATTAGAATAAGAATCGGTTTTGATTTTATAATTACTGGGGAACAACTTGAATGGTTCCTCTCAGCCTGTGTGTGTGTGTGTGTGTGTGTGTGTGTATGTGTGTATGTGTGTGTGTGTATCTGTGTGTGTGTGTGTCTATCTTTGTATGTGTGTGTGTGTTTGTGTATGTATATGTGTGTATATGTCAGTGATTTTGTGTGTGTGATTGAGTATATGTGCATGTGTGTACGTGTGTCTATGTCTGTCTGTGTGTGCATGTGTATATCTGTGCGTGTATGTGTGTGTATTTGTATTTATATATGTGTATGTCTGTGTCTGTGTGCGTGTATGTGCATCCTTCCTCTCAGTCACCCTCTCCCTCATCCTACAAAATCCTCCAGGCCCAGGGTGGTCATCTTTTATCCTCACTTCAATTCAGTCTGTGATATAATAATTAATCACTTACGTATACATCAGCCTCTTCACGCCAGCTTACCCACAATTAATTTTCATCAGAGTCACTGCCTGATGAGAGGGAGATGGCAACCCTGTGTGTGTGTGTGTGTGTGTGTGTGTGTGTGTGTGTGTGTGTGTGTGTGTGTGTGTGTGTGTGTGTATCTATGTGTGTGTGTGTGTGTGTGTGTGTGTGTGTGTGTGTGTGTGTGTGGGTGTGTATCCATGTGTGTGTGTGTGTGTGTGTACGTGTGTGTGTGTGTGTGTGTGTGTGTGTGTGTGTGTGTGTGTGTGTGTGTCCGTATCCGTGTACATGTGTATGTGTTTGTGTATACATATGTGTAGCCTATGTGTGTTTGTATCTATATATATTTATGTGTATGTGCGCATATGTGTGTGTGTGTGTGTGTGTGTGTGTGTATGTGTGTGTGATTACAAGATACAATCCATAATAATCATCAGAAAATTCCAATAGACCAGTTATGAAAACAATTGTATCCCTTGGAAAAATCATTAAGCTTTTCCACTTCACCAGGCAAATCATCCGGTCATGATGAGAGAAAAATGTAAATGACGTCAGCGATTTGTTAAGGGAGCCTGTGATGTAGTCAGAAAATTGGAGATAAACGAGTCCTTCAAAAATTGCCACGAAACACACACACCTATATGGAAGGAGCTTGTTTCGTGGCATGGTTAGGAGGAATCAGAAGCCTCTCCAATTTTCACACACGATCACAGGGTCTTTAAGGATTGATAAATAACCATTAATCACGTACTGGGCGAATAGGATTAAAGAGAATTATTTTTATTTCTTTATTTATTTATTTTTTTAAGTGAATTGGTGAGGTGCTGATTTCTCCAAACAATGGCAGAAAACAAATCACTTCAGTAGTCGAATGGAGGCTTTGTTTTGTGTCACAGTTTGGTGGAATCAGTCGACCCCCAATACCCACCCCCCTTCTCGACATAAAACTACCCCCCACCGCCTTTAAGAAGATGACAATGAAATGCCCGAATATGTTTTGAAATACGTCTGTGTCATACAAAATGTGTGAGAAATACAATAGGTCGGTGTGAGATAATGTGCTCTTGGTAAACACATCATTATCACGGAATAATTTGTCTCTCTATCGGTTTGTTTTTTCAAGAAGGAAGTGGTCCATTATCAGAGCGATTTTCCAATCTTAACTTATGGATGGGAAACTCGCAGCCTTGATAAAACTTCCCAGACGAAAACAAGGGAACGCTCATGGAGAAGGAAGAAGAAGAAGATGAAAATAACTGCGAGCCTAATAAATAATCAAGGAATGAATGAAGAAAATACGCTGAAAAAAAAACAGAGAACTGAAGAATTTTGAGCTGACAAAAAAAAGTTATGGGAATATGGTAAGGGGGTGGGGGTGGGGGGTTCTTTCAATTCAGTCTTGGTTATGAAATTATGGGAATATGGTAGGAGGGGGGGGGGTTCAATTCAGTCTTGGTTATGAAGTTATGGGAATATTGTAGGAGGGAGGGGATGGGTTCAATTCAGTCTTGGTTATGGAGTTATGGGAATATGGTAGGAGGGAGGGGGGGTTGGGGTTCTATTCAGTCTTTGTTTTAGAGCTTATGGGAATATGGTAGGAGAGAGGGGTGGGGTGGGGGGGTTCTATTTAGTTTTGGTTATAGAGTTGTGGGAATATGGTAGGAGGGGGTTGTGAGTTGTGGAAGTAAGAGAGAGAGTTTGTCCTGAGTACCTCCACCTTCATCTCTGTGACTCCCTGAGGTTGGTGGTCTCGTTGCATCTGTTTTTTATGCCTTCTTGTTCTGGCTTAGGGTCGTGTTTTCTTCCCTTCGTTGTACTTCAGGGGATAGGGCTATTTATTTTCCCTAGTTCTGGTTCAGGGGGTCGAGTTTTCTTCCCCTCATTCTAGCTCAGGGGGTCAGTTTTTTCTTCCCCTCGTTGTAGTTCAGAGAGAGTTGTTTTCCCCCCTCATTTTAGCTAAGGATGTCGTGTTTTTTCTCCTTTTAGTACTTCATGGGGTAGGGCTCTTTATTCCCCTCATTCTAGCTTAGGGGGTCGAGTTTTCTTCCCCTCATTTTATCTCAGGGGTCGTTTTTTCTTCCCCTCGTTGTAGTTCAGGGGGACTTGTTTTTTCCCCCTCATTCTAGCTCAGGGGGTCAGCTTTTTTTTCTTCCCACACTTCCACTCACTTTTGCTCCATAGTTTTTTTGTTTTGTTTTTGTTTTGTCACTATGTCAGCTGTTTACTCTTATCATGTCGTTATTCATGTCACGTAGCTTTATATTGTACAGTATTTGGTAAGAAACGAGTAATATGATGACTAAAAACAAACAAGAAAATAGTAATAAAGAAAAAATGTATTGGAAAAGTAAAAAAATATATATATATATGAACACTAATAATTGAAAAGAAACGAGTAAAGCTATGAATAAAAGCAGACAAGAAATGCAGTAGTAAAGATAAAGTAATAAAGAAAGAAATAAGAAAAACAAATAAATCAAACACAGAAACGAACAAAACAAACGAAGTGGAATATAAATGGCCCATGTGAAAGGACCATGAAACCAGCCTATCCTTGGCCCAGGGACAATGACCATCTCGTTCCTCAGCATTGCCTCCAGAATGCCACCACCAGTCTTGCATTATGGGTTCCACTGTGTCGCTCTGGGTGTGTGTGTGTGTGTGTGGTTTATATTGGTGTGTTTGTGTGTGTGTTTGTGGTTTGCATTGGTGTGTGTGTGTGTGTGTGTGTGTGTGTGTGTGTGTGTGTGTGTTTGTGTGTTTGTGTGTGTGTCTGCGTTTGTGTGTGTTGTTTATATTGGTGTGTGTGTGTGTTGTTTATATTGATGTGTTTGTGTGTGTGTGGGTGTGTGTTGTTTATATTGATGTGTTTCTGTGTGTGTGAGTGTGTGTTGTTTATATTGGTGTGTTTGTGTGTGTTGTTTATATTGATGTGTGTGTGTGTGTCTGTGTGTGTGTTGTTTATATTGGTGTGTTTGTGTGTGTGTGTGTTGTTTATATTGATGTGTTTGTGTGTGTTGTTTATATTGGTGTGTTTGTGTGTGTGTGTGTGTTGTTTATATTGATGTGTTTGTGTGTGTCTGTGTGAATGGATATGTGGGCGTGCTTGTGTGTGTGTGTGTGTGTGTGTGTGTGTGTGTAGTTGTATTGTGAGGTCTTTGAGTATACGAATCTGTGTTCTTGAATCTGTGTGTCCTTAGTTGTATCTGTCCTTGACTGAGCTGGATATCGAATTTTATTTGTGCTGTGTACTGTACATCTTGTGTGTTTGAATCAGTTACGTGCATCTCGTGTGTGTCTGAGTGTTTATGTGTGATGTGGGTGCTGTTTGTGTGCCTGAGTGATGTTTGTATTGTGTGTTTCATATCTATGTGTTGTGTGTGTCTGTGGATTAAATGTGTCCGTTTTTATATTTTCTGTATCGTATCTATGTGTATCATTTAAAAACAGTACCGGTACCTAGAAGTATACTCACATTATTTTATACTTTCCAAGAATCGTATAAGCCTGATGTCAATATGCCCCCCACGTGTACCCATTCTCCCGTCCCCCTGCCACCACCTCACGTCCCTAAGTTTTCCTGTGCCATGCATACTCAAGGCTCACAGTGTTGATAGGAATGTGCCTTGGACCAGAATGAGCAGTAGCGAAACGTCGTCAATAAAAGGATCCTCCTCATACGGTGGTGTACATGCATACCTTAAGGGACCCTATGATCCTGTATGAGACCTGGTGGCTTCTGATTCCTCCTGACTATGCCACGATACAAGTTTGTTTTTAATGTAAGTGGTGTTTCGTGGCAATGTTTGAAGGACTCTCTAACCTCTAATTTTTTTTACTCCATCACGGGGGTCCTTAACTAGTATGTTGTACATTTTATTACCTCAACGAACACCAAATGCACCATTCCTATTTCAGATGAACCGAGCATAACATTGCACTGATAACTTATGCCACAACTCCACCATCACTCCTTGAAGATATGAGTTAATTTGTACTGTACCATAATGCCGACACCATCACTACACACACCACTAACAACAACAACAAAACCAGCAACACCAAAAATTATCAGGAATATCAGTTGACAACCACCTCAACACCATCTCAGTTCATTTCCACTATCACCACAACACCCACATAATCCCCGTCACAACACCACCACCACCACAACTGCTATACACCTGAGGACACCAGTTCACCTCTACCACAACAACAACACCAACAACACCACCACCTTCACCAGCGAACAGTCCCTCTATCCGCATTTCGGCCTTCCTGAAAAGTGGCGAAAATATTTGGGGACGGGAGACCAGACGGTTCGATATAGTAGCAGTAGTAGTAGTTGTTGTGGTAGTGATGGTGGTGTTTGTTGGTAGTGGCATGTTTTCAGTATCATTCGCCAGAAACAGCGTCGTTATCGGAGAGAATCGAGGGGCTAAACTTTTGTCCTTCGCTGTACCGTACCTAATCTCTGCAACCCCTTTAAAACTTTCGCGCAACAACCACTTCTAAAACTCCCACTAACTGCCCTCAACCCGCTGCATGTCCGGGTGGGGCGGGGGGTGGAAAGGGGAGGATGTAGGGGGGGGTAGAGGAGGGAGAGGCATCTGCAGGTAATGGCTCTTGGTAGGGTAGGGTTGGGTAGGGTAGGGGGCTGAAGGTACTGATAGGAAGGGGGTGGTATGCCAGGGAGGGGGATGTGGTGGTGTTGGTGGTGAGGGTAAAAGGAGGTGGTTTATTGTGGGATATATTTGAGATGATTTGCTGGCTGCTGGTGGTGGTGGTGGTGGTGGTGGTGGTGTTGGGGATGAAAGCTAGTTAGTGGTGGTGGTGGTGGTAGGTGACTGATGATGATGCTTGCAGTGATAGTGAAAGGGAAAAGGAGAAGGGATGGTGGAATGAGGATGGTGATGAAGTGATGGTGATACTTTGGAAATAATGGCTTTGGTAATGGTGGTGGTGGTGAATGGTGATGGTGAAACAAAAGTAGTGGTGGCGTGAGAGAAAAAGGTAGGAAGGAGTGCAGGAAGGAAGAGAGAAGGAGGTGTAGGAAAGGAAAGGAGAGAGGGAGGAAAGGAGAGAGCTCAGCAGGCAGAGATATGAGACGTAAGGAGAATCTGAAGATGAAGAACTGAAGGAGAGCGAGACTTATAGAAAGGAGAGAAAAGTGTTAAAGATATAGGAGAGAGGGAGAGGGAGAGGGAGAGGGAGAGGGAGAGGGAGAGGGAGAGAGAGAGGGAGAGAGACGGTAGTAAAGCCAGAAGAATATATCATCATAATATGCTAAATAAGATTAAGGTAAATGTATAGTGACATTCGTGAAAAATCAGAGAAAGAAGGAATACAGAAAATTAAAAACATGTATTTACTGTATTTGATTATGGTAGCAACAGGGCGCTTCTTAATGACCGTAGACAGATAACCAGCACCACTCAGAACTGAACAACCAACAAAAGGCGGCCTGATCACAACACACATAATCAAAACATGTCCCCACCTTAATACTGAAGACGAGTTTTGCTTTCTTCCATACAAACTAAAGAGCTACACATAATATTTTTGAGGAATTCACAACATATATGATCAAAATATGTCCCCACTGAATTGCAGACGAGTGTTGCTAACTTTCATCCAAACTTAAGACTTGCACATTAATATCTTTGAGGAAAACACAACACATATGATTAAGACTTGTCCCTACCATTTTTGAGACTATAATTTTGCTTTCTTTCATCCAAACTAAAGACCTACACATAATATCTTTGAGGAAATTACATCACATATAGTCAAAACATGTCCTTATATTTATACTGAAGACTAATTTTGTTTTCTTCCATACAAATTCAAGAGCTACACATTATCTCTTCAGGGTCAATAACTTCCCAGGCATTTGACCGACTGTCCCCAAGGTTCAAAACTCAATGGGATCTGATGAGGTTTCAGTTCCAACCCATTAACTACACGACCCCCTCCCTTGTCAATATTTACATTAGGGTACACATTCATTTATATAACCAAATGCCCCTTCACGAACTTTGGTGAAAATGGTTTAATGTTGATATCAGAGGTACAAGGAGTAGAGGAGGTGATTAGAATAAGAAAAAAGTGGGGTTTTATGCTGTAATTTCTCTATTTACAGTTTAAAATTTAGATAGAGGTGGGGTTATGTATTGTATTTATACTTTTCACAGTTTAAAATCATAAAGAGGTGAAATTATATATTTTTATATGGACTCTATTTAGTGGGACAGCACACGGAGGAAAAATATATTATTCATTTAGTTCTATCCGTGCACATGTGTATACGCTTTTGTGTACGGAGTGGCACTTGTGAACAGAAAAATATTCCCACTGCCTTCACTACGTTTTTGACATGATTGCAGCCTCAAGCACAGCCTTTTGTTAGTTATGTCATGCACCTGGATAGTAAAAGAGAAGCTTCCACAAAATATTATTATAAGCTTCGTCTAGACAACTTGGACCCACAAAAGGAAAGTGACTGACTGGAGAGGCACTGACTGACACCCCTTCAGATCCGAGACACTCCCCTTCAATTCCTTAGTTGTCCCTCTTTGCCTTCTGTTTCCTTTGTGTATGCTAGCTGTCCCTCCTTTCCTTCTGTTTCCTTTGTGCATGCTAGCTGCCCTTCCCTTCCTTCTGTTTCTTTCGTGTTTGATTGTTGTCCCTCCTTTGTATGTCCTTCTTCCTAGTAGTAGAGGGTCTTCCATGCTGGCCTTGCGAGGTTTTCTTTATTTCTCTTCAGTTCATCTGAGTAAACAAACAACCAAATTTAATTGTAAACTTTTAATGGAGTGTATTAAAATAAAAATGAAAATACCCAGAAATACCCCAGAAAATTATTGATAGAAAGGAGACAACAAATTTACGAAAAATAAAAAAAAATGTTGCACCCAGACAAAATGATGTGTGAGAATTTTTATACCCAGGCTATTTTCTTTTCAAAACGTCCAAGTCCCAACAATTCCATGTACTCGCATTTCTGGGGTCGCTATTTTTAGACGAAAATAAATAAATATCGTAGCTCCCTGATGGTTAATTAAATACAGTATACCTGTGCTCTTCCCTTCCCTTCGCTATGCTATCGTTGCAGAGTTGAGAACACCTTCACATTTCATTTAATATCGTAAAAATAAGAATCGTCTGAACAATACTGGGAGCGATTTGGGAGGGATGCTACACTATAAATTTCGTCGCAAGTTCATCACGTGCCCTGGTAGAGCCTTCTTCTTTACACTCCTTTTCTTCCTTCTTTACACTCCTTTTCTTTACACCTTCTTGTCTTCCTTACTCCTCCTTGTCTTCCTTACACCGTCTTATTCTTCTTTACACTGACTTATTCTTCCTTTTCAACTTACGATACTGTAAAATTTATAAATGGTTTTTTTAGGTACTTTTAGGGATATTTCGACCACAGTGGCCTTGAAAACTATAGCTAAGGATTATTCTTCTCCTTCCTCCCCCCCAACAGACAGTTTAAATTGCAGGACGTAGAAAAAACACTAAAATTTATCTCTGCTTCTCTTTGTAATACCCTCAGGCAAGTGTTGTGGCTATGTTAGTTTTGTTCTTGAAGTGTTCCTCCTTTCCTTTTATTATCTTCGTGCTTGTTGTCCCACCGTTCTATCACCTTCACCATAGCATTCAACCGTCCCTCCTTTCCTTTTATTATCTTCGCACCTGTTGTCCCACCTTTTTATCACCTTCACCATAGCATTTAACTGTCCCTCCTCTCTTTGTATTTCCTTCGTGTTTGCTGTCCCTCATTTTCTTTTATTTCCCTCGTGATTGCTGTCTCTCCTTTCCTTTTATTTCCTTCGTGTTTGCTGTCCCTCCTTTCCTTTTATTTCCTTCGTGTTTGCTGTCCCTCCTTTCATTTTATTTTCCTTCGTGATTGCTGTCCCTCCTTTCCTTTCATTTCCTTCGTGTTTGCTGTCCCACATTTCCTTTTATTTCCTTCGTGTTTGCTGTCCCACCTTTCCTTTCATTTCCTTCGTGTTTGCTGTCCCTCCTTTCCTTTTATTTTCCTTCGTGCTTGCTGTCCCACCTTTCCTTTCATTTCCTTCGTGTTGGCTGTCCCTCCTCTCCTTTTATTTCGTTCGTGCTTGCTGTCCCACCTCTCCATCACCTTCCCCCTCAACCTACAGGGCTTGCCAGGACCAGGTTGGGGGTCTTCTTTCATCCCCGTGTTAATTTTCAGATTTTTTCGCTCGTCCCTTGTCGCAGTTTATCATTTGAGTACAGACGTGCAGGTGAAGGTGAAGTGGATTGTACAGTGATACAGACACACATACATACATACATACATACATACATTTTTAAACACACACACTAATAGAAATATTTGCACACTCACCAACGCACACTTACACATATTCTCTAGACATGCAGGCGAACGAACTGTATACACACACACACACACACACACACACACACACACACACACACACACACACACACACACACACACACACACACACACACACACACAAAGAAACAAACAAAAAAAACTGCATAAAGAAAATTCTACAAAGCGCACACACACACACACACACACACACACACACACACACACATACACACACAAACACACACACACACACACACACACACACACACACACACACACACACACACACACACACACACACACACACACACACACACACACACACACACACACACACACACACACCAATATAAACAACAACAACAACTCAAATCACAGTGTAGTTTACCAAGTGATGAAAAAAAAATATATATACGTATACATATATAAATATATTCATCCTCGTCCGATACATCAAAAAATTTTAACTCCCTCTTTATTTTTTTTCACTCACTCACGGCAATTTTTTTTGTTTTCTCTCTTTCTCTCTCTTTTTTTTCACACTCTCACTTCTCCTCCCGTCATTTCGTATTCAGAACAATTGTCTTTCCTCACTCGTAAATCGTTATACCAAAGCAGAGGCATTTTGCAACCCCGAGAGCGTGAAAGAACTCTGGCATTCCCACCTTTGATGATTATTTCCTTTTTATCTTTTTATTCTTTGATCATATTTTTTTTTTACTTCTTTTCTTTTGAACCGGATAAAACAACTGATTTTTATTTGCTCTTTTTTTCATTTTTTTTTCTTTTTTTTTTTGGCTTTTGAACCGTATTAAACAACTCAATTATTTTTATATATTTTTTTTATTGACTCATCGGGAAAAAACCCTTACTTAATGCTGACGTGAATGTAATTATGACCTTTGGTACAAGTATGCATAAGAGCGAGATATGCTTCTGTTGTTCTGACTGTAGGGAATGCTTGTTATAGACCCTGTGATCGTGTATGAAAATTGGAGGCTTCTGATTCCTCCTGACTATGCCACGAAACAAGCTCCTTCCCCTATAGGCGTGTGTGTGTTTCGTGGCAATACTTGAAGGACTCATTTACCTCCAATTTTCTGACTACATCACAGGGTCCCTTAAGGTGATAGATATTATTCGTTAGTGATATTGAAGGTCTCTGATTCCTCCAGTCTATGCCAAGAAACAACAAATCCCCTATTAGTACCATTGAGAGTGTCTGTTTTCTGGTATAGTTAGGAGGAATCAGTAGCCTTCCAATTTACCAACAAAATATAGTAAGAGAATTGAAAGTTCGTGAGTCCTTCAAATATTGCCACGAAACACACACCTATAGGGAAGGAGCTTGTTTCGTGGCATAGTTAGGAGGAATCAGAAGCCTCCAATTTTCATACACGATCACTACAGGGTCCTTAAAATAAAAATATGATGATAAGTTTTTAGCTTTCCAAAACGTATTAAAAAACACATTATTTTTTTATCGATGTTTATGTCTGGAACGATATTTAGCGATGTTTTTTTGTTTGTAATTTTATCTCTTCTTTGTATTCTCTTTGTATTTTGTATCTTCTTTCTATTCACTTAGTATTTTCTTTGTAATGTCTTTGTATTTTCTTTGTACTGTATTTGTATTTTCTTTGTATTTTCTTTGTATATTCTTTGCATTCTCTATCTTTATATTCTCCTCCCTTTGTATTCTCTTTCTTTGTAATCTCCTTTCTTTCTATTCTCATCCCTTTGTACTCTCTCTCTCTCTCTCTCTCTCTCTCTCTCTCTCTCTCTCTCTCTCTCTCTCTGTATTCCTTTTGTATTCTTTCTCTCTCTGTATTCCTTTTGTATTCTCTCTCTCTCTGTATTCCTTTTGTATTCTCTCTCTCTCTGTATTCCTTTTGTATTCTCTCTCTCTCTGTATTCCTTTTGTATTCTCTCTCTCTCTGTATTCCTTTTGTATTCTCTCTCTCTCTCTGTATTCCTTTTGTATTCTCTCTCTCTCTGTATTCCTTTTTGTATTCTCTCACTTTCTTTGTATTTTCTTCTCCTTGTTATATTTTCGTTCTCTGTAATGTGTGACTGTTGTAAAGATGTCATTGTAAGGGATAGATTTGTCAAGGGATAACTCATAAATTTCTTTCATTTCTCTTTACATTCTCTCTCCTCTCTTTCTTTCCTTTCGTTCTTCCTTTCATTTTATTTTATTCTCTCTTTTTCTCATTTCCCATTTTATCTATCTCTCGCTTTCTCTCATTTCCCATTTCTTTATTTCTCTCTTTCTCTCATTTCCCATTTTATCTATCTCTCTCTTTCTCTCATTTCCCATTTTATCTATCTCTCTCTTTCTTTCATTCCCCTTTTCTTTCTCTCTCTTTCAGTTCTCTTTACATTTTCTCCTTCTTTCATTTCTCTTTTCATTTTTTCTTTACATTCTCTCTCTCTCTTTCATTTATCTTTACATTTTCCCACTTTCTTTCATTTGCCATTACATTCTCGCTCTTATTTATATATATATTGTTCATTTTTTCATTTTCTAAATTTTCTTCAATTTAATATTTATTTGAATTTCATTTTATATATATATATTTCTCTTTTTTTTTTTTTTTTTTTTTTTTTTTTTTTTTTTTTTTTTTTTTTTTTTTTTTTTTCCCTCGTTTTATCATCTCCATCCGTCCCTCAACGCTACAACACCTTATATTAAAATTTTTCTCCCTCCCTCTCTCCTCCCCATTAATCAGCCCTCCTCCCCCCCTCCTTTCCCTTCCTATCCCTTCCTTCCACTCTCCCTCCCTCTCTCTCTTTCGCTCTCTCTCTTCCCCCTCCTCCCTCTCACTCTCCCCCCCTCTCACTCTCCCCCCTTCTCACTCTCCCCCTCCCTCACTCCCTCTCTCACTCTCTCACTCTCTCCCTCCTTCTCTCCCTCCCTACCTCTCGTCACCTTTTTTCTCTCCCAATCACTCCCATAACCAATCCCTCTTCTCCTCCTCCCTTATCACCCTTTTCCCTCCTTCCATCCCTCAGCACCCTATTTCTCTTCATCCCCCCTTGTCTCCTCCCTTTCCTCCTTTTTTTTTCTCCATCCCTCCTTCTTTCTTCCTTCCCTCTCTCCCTATCCCTCCATCCCTCCACCCCTCCTTTCCTCCACCTCTCAGCACCCATTTTCTCTCCATCCCTCCACCCCTTACCTCCACCCTTTCCTCCTCCTTTTTCTCTACCTCCCTCCACCCCTCATCTCCTCCTACTTTCCTCCATCCCTTAGCACCCTATTCTCTCCATCCCTCCACCCCTTACCTCCACCCTTTCCTCCTCCTTTTTCTCTCCATCACTCCACCCCTTACCTCCTCTCTTTCCTCCTCCTGTTTCTCTCTACCCCTCCCTCCCTTTCCCTCCCTCCCTTTCTCTCTACCTCCCTCCTTCCCTTTCTCTCTACCTCCCTCCACCCCT
The DNA here is from genome assembly GCA_033782935.1 of Petrolisthes cinctipes. NCBI lineage: Eukaryota > Metazoa > Arthropoda > Malacostraca > Decapoda > Porcellanidae > Petrolisthes > Petrolisthes cinctipes. Next base: position 34,281 of record JAWQEG010006871.1, on the reverse strand, counting down.
TACCTCCCCCTTTCCTCCTCCTTTTTCTCTCCATCACTCCACCCCTTACCTCCTCCCTTTCCTCCTCCTGTTTCTCTCTACCCCTCCCTCCCTTTCTCTTTCCCTCCCTCCCTTTCTCTTTCCCTCCCTCCCTTTCTCTTTCCCTCCCTCCCTTTCTCTTTCCCTCCCTCCCTTTCTCTTTCCCTCCCTCCCTTTCTCTCTACCTCCCTCCCTCCCTTTCTCTCCCCCTCTCCCTCCCTCTCTCTCTCTCCCTCTCTCTCTCTCTCTCCCTCTCTCTCCCTCTCTCACTCTCTCCCCTTCCCTCCCTTCCTTCCACCCCTCGTCTCCTTCTTTCTTGTCAGTGTGGAGGCAGCTATCAGAGGACCATAACTCAGAGTCTCAGGGAGGGGCGTCATCACGATTACATTCATTTCCATATTAATTGCCTCACTCTAAATAACCTCTCTCTCCCTCCTTCCCTTCCTCCTACCTCCCCTCCCTCTATTGCATCTCCCCTCCCACCTCCCCTCCATCGAACTTACCTTCCCCTCACTCCCTCCTTCCCTCCCTCACTCACTCACTCCTCCCTTTTCCTCGCACCTCTTCCCCCATCCCATCTCCCCTCCCTCCCCCTCCCCTCCCTCCCCCTCCCACCTCCCTCCCCCTCCCACCTCCCCTTCCCCTCCCCTCCCTCCTACCTCCCCTTCCCTCCCTCCTACCTCCCCTTCCCCTCCCCTCACTCCCACCTCCCCTTCCCCACCTCCCCTCCCTCGAACTTCCCTTTCCCCTCCCCTGTCTCTCCCTTTCATCTCCCCTCCCTTCCATCTCCCCTCCCCTCCCTTTCATCTCCCCTCCCTTTCCCCTCCCCTCTTTCTCCCAGCATTCACTCTCATTTAGTCAATCATTTACATTTTCACTTATACACTTTCTCATTTAATCGCTCACTCACTCACTCACTCACTCGCTTACTTTTTCAATCATTTAATTTTTTTCACTTATTCACTCACTTTCTCACATACTTATTCAGTCGCCCACCTACTCACTCATTCAAACGTTCATTCACTTATTCATTCACTCACTCACTCACTTATTCACTCACTCACTCACTCAATCTCTTGATCAAGTTCTCATTCAAACTCTCACTCGTTCACTCACTCATTCACCTATTCACTCACTTAAATTCACTCGTCTTCATTGACTTTTTGTCTGCTCACACACACACACACACACACACACACACACACACACACACACAGATAGAGACACAGACACACAGACACACAGACACACACACACACAGACACAGACACACACACACACACACACACACACACACACACACACACACACACACACACACACACACACACACACACACACACACACACACACACACCACTCTGACATCAGTATGGAAGAGCTATGAATGACCAAAGAATTATTATTTATACTGGAAAAATGTACAAACGTGATAAACCCACCCACCCACCCTTTTTAATACTGGGAACTGGACTGGGCTGGACTGGAATGGACTGGAATGGATTGAGGAGTGAGTGTAGTGTTACCTGTGTATTTCATGTCATTCATATTATCTGTATCACTTGGACAGCTTCACCTCCACTACAGAATATTTCATGTTTTCAGGTCCATAGTGCTTCAATCATAACTTTGTCTAATCTGTGTTTCCAATGTACTCGGGTATATTAACTGCAGATTCCTTGTATATTATTGTTTAGGGGAGGAAGGTTATCCAGGTTCCTCATATTTTATTTTTCTGTCTTAATTAAGTCTATATTGCCAATAAGCTCGTGTGTATAACTACCGAAATCATCGTCTGTATTGTGTGTATGGTAAGGACCTGAAAACATTTATTATAGGAAATCTGTGATAGGAGACATTCTCGTGTTTAGTAGATTTTAGAGCAGTAGTACATACATTCATTCGTCTCCATGTCACCTTAGTATATTGCATAGTCATAAAATCGTCTCCATGTTAATATAACTATACCAAGCCTCTGGCTAGCAAAGTGACAGAGTGCGCGGCTGCAGTTTCTGTGGTCCAGCGGTCGGTCCTTGATCGGGACACTGTAAAAAAATCTTTCACTGATGCCAGAGGTTACCACCCCTGTGAGCAGGGGGTGGGGGGTTTGAGTCGGCTGTCTGATGTCTTCCTGCTTACGCAGCCATAGCCGAAGCTGACTCGGGACTCACAGGGGTGGAGAGGTCTCTGGGCCACTCGTCATCTTTGTGATGTGTGCTATAGTTGTGTTTTATACAGTCTAGTGTGTGTGTGCTTCTCTCTGTCCCATTGATTGCCACTCATTGGCGGCCTTTAAGCCTTTAGCAACACCGCATCTGTCTATTCAGGCCTGGAGAAGAAAATTGTCAATGTGTCTGAGTCGTGATAAATACAATCCGTGTTCATGAAGGGTGATGATGATGTGACGCACCTGTAAGACCATATAGAGAGTGAGTGAGTGAGTGAGTTAGTTACCCTGGAATTAGAGTGAGGAGGTACAGTTAATTACATTTGCATTACATTCACATTTATTTTGCACTACGCTCAGCTTCCGGGGACACACACACACACACACACACACACACACACACTGTTTTATCTGCATGGCATTCGAATGAGCAGTTCACTATTTCATTTATATATAGAGAGAGAATGTTCACATTTCCATTTCCACTCATTCGCATTTACATCGTCATTGGCTTACGTCACCCTCGGTTCGACTCTACCTACCTACCAACCTACCTACCTACCGACCAACCTACCTACCTACCTACCTACCTACTTACCTACTTACATACCTACCCACCCACCGCATAAACCGCTTATACCTGGAACTGGCTGGCATAGAAGGGGAGAGTGTTATGATACAGGGCTGAGTGTATAAAGGTTATATTTATTATTCACTCGTTTAGGTACAGTGGAGTGTTGCGCAAAATAGTTGTTGTAGTTGTTGTTTTTCGTTGTTGTTTATATACGTGGCAAATACTATTATTACCCGACACTGCCTCTAAATGAAACTCTTAAGGGGAGATTTATTTTCTGTTTGGTTAATTGGAAAAGGTCTCTGATTCCTCCAAACTATGCCATGAACACAGATCCCCTATCAGTCCCATTGGAGGCGCCTGCTGTTTCCTGGCATAGTTTGGAGGAATCACAGACCTTCCTAGTCACCAACAAGACAATCAACCCTTATCAAAGAGGGATAATATTAACCACTGTTTCTAAGTATACACTATGGCGACGTCAGAACTGTAAACACACACCCAGGTGCGTATGTTGTGAGGTTTTATGAATACAGGCCACAGTCCCTTTTAAATATCCTTGCCTCATATTAAATTAAGTAATTAAACTACCGTATACAGCTGCGTTCTTCCCTCTGTCGCTCTGTAGTAATGCTTAGTAATATATATTGTGAAAAGAAAATAGAAGTAGGATTACCCAAACATAACTCAATATCTAAATTTAAAATATAATTCATCTAAACTGGAGAGGGTGTTCTGGTTTTTCCCTTTCGAAATAGCTAATTAAAGAGCTTATTAATTTTTATGGACGAGGTGTGAAGATAGGAATTCAGATTATCCAATTCATACTTCTGGGTATTAATGGTAATATATAGCAACTGTTGCCTGTGTCTGAGTTGGGTGTATTATTTCATTAAACCCATTTTATATCTCGACTCACAGTGGCTCTCAAACCTTGCATGATTGGTTGATTGGTTGATTGATTTGTTGGTTAATTAATTGGCTGGCTGGTTGGTTGGTTGGTTGGTTGGTTTGTTGGTTGATTGGTTGGTTGGTTGATTGATTTGTTGGTTAATTAATTGGCTGGCTAGTTGGTTGGTTGGTTGGTTTGTTGGTTGGATGGTTGATTGGTTGATTGGTTTGTTGGTTGAATGGTTGATTTGTTGATTGGTAGATTGGTTTGTTGGTTTATTAATTGGCTGACTGGTTGGTTGGTTGGTTGGTTGAGTGATTGATTGATTGATTGATTGATTGATTTTTTATCCGACGACGCAACAGCTGCATGAGTGACAGTCACCAACTTTAATTAATTCTCTGCTATCGGGATTATATATATATATATATTTATTTTTTTTTTTTCGTGGGAGGTCGCTGAACTGAACTGATTCCCGTAGCTGTGATCACTTCAACCAGACCCACAGAGAAAAAGTGTAATATGAAAAAAAATAATAATAATAAATCCTTCATAGAACTTCCGGTAACAACTCGTCTTAATCAGATAAAAGCATAGAGCATTTGTGTTTATTTCAGGTAGTGTATATGAATGAAAAAAACATTAATTAAGGGGATTGTATATACTTTGGATTGATTGCTCGAAGCGCCTTGATTCCTCCAAAGTATGCCAGGAAACAGACCCAGATAATGAAAAATAATGGTATCCTGTTGCCTGGCATAGTTTGGAGGAATGAATCACATGCTCCAGATTTACCACCCAAAACAATGTGCTATATATATACCACCTTAAGGGGGTGCGGGAGTAAGGGGGACAGGCTTGGGGGGGTTTGGGGGGTGCGGGAATAGGGGGTACAGGCTTGGGGGAGGGTAGAAAGCCTGTCCCCTATTCCCGCACCCCCCTAACCCCCCCCCAAGCCTGTCCCCCTACTCCCGCACCCCCCTAAACCCCCCCCAAGCCTGTCCCCCTATTCCCGCACCCCCTTAAGTCATTCATATATGTGAACTGCTGGGAATCTATACATAAAATTTTACATATTCGTCAGACGTCACTCCTACTATTAATTATTAAGATGCAAGCCATTTTTTTATAGATAAGTCATTTAAGCATTTGTACATTATGGATATGGAGATTGCTTCCTTCAAACATCGAAAATCATCCGGCGTAAAGTATCAGAAAATTGAAATGCAGAATTCGTCCTCCGATATCTGATGATTATACTGCAACAATAAAAAGATCCTGATGCCGTGATGAAGGTAATAGTTTCATCTAGGTTTGTATGCTGTGTATGTGTGTATGTACGAATGTGTGTGTGTGTGTACGAGTGTGTGTGTGTGTGTGTGTGTGTACGAGTGTGTGTGTGTGTACGAGTGTGTGTGTGTGTACGAGTGTGTGTGTGTGTACGAGTGTGTGTGTGTGTACGAGTGTGTGTGTGTGTGTGTGTGTGTGTGTGTGTGTGTGTGTGTGTGTGTGTGTGTGTGTGTGTGTGTGTGTGTGTGTGTGTGTGTGTGTGTGTGTGTGTGTGTGTGTGTGTGTGTGTGTGTGTGTGTGTGTGTGTGTGTGTGTGTGTGTGTGTGTGTGTGTGTGTGTGTGTGTTATTTATTTATTTCATTTCAAATTAGAGTTCACAATAGCAATTAGTTTCTTAGTCTTTGAGGAGGAAGAAAAGGGATAAAAAGTGTACCGACCTGCATTGATGTAAAGGAAGCTTATCCTTATCCTCTCTTCTCCTCCTGTTCTTCATCCCTTTCCTCCTCTCCTCTCCTCTCCCCTTTCTCATCCCCCTCTCCTCTCCTCTCCCCTTTCTCATCCTCCCTTTTTCTCGCCTTTCTCATCATCATCCTGCTCTCTTCTCTTTCTCCTCTCCTCCCCTTCCCTCCTCCTTCTCCTCCTCGAAAGTTGCATAAAGAATTCTTGAAGTTTATGGCGTGGAGTATATCATTCATGGCTTAATTACTGAGCACTGGATTAGGAACAACACCGTTTGAGGAGGAAGGAACCTATATTTATTTATTGACCACATTTCATTACTGCATCATCATCTTTTGCAGTATTGAGAGGTTGTCAATAAATGCTCCTTCCTTCTCATACCATGTTGTTGTTCCTTGTCGATTCTGTCACGTTAAGGGACTTTGTGATCGTGTATGAGACCTGGTGGTGGCTTCTGATTCCTCCTGACTATACCACGAAACAAGCTCCTTCAATATAGTTGGTGGTGTTTCGTGGTAATGTTTGAAGAACTCTCCAAGCCTCCAATTTTCTGATTACATCACGGGGGTCCTTAATACATATCGTAACTCTTGTTTAGAATTATTGTTGGCTACTTTAAGACACGCAGTGGTGGGAGTTGAAGTAAAATGGGTATATGGGAATTTTTGTGTGGGATTGAAGGTTATTTTTATTTATGCTGACCAAACGAGGAGGAGGGACATTATTATCAGAGAGCTCAGGTGATTATAATATGAGCAAAGTGGCAGCTGAAGGAAAAAAAGTACTGGGAAAAAAGTGAAGGAAGAGAGATACTGGGAACAAAGTGAAGGAAGAGAGATATTGGGAACAAAGTGAAGGTAGAGAGGTATTGTATATAGGAATTTGCAGAGGATATTGCAGACTACTCATTTCTGCAGACGTTGCGAGGAAACAAACCCCTGGCTATGAAGGAGGCAGGACGGGAGGCGATGTCATAATGAGAGAAAAATGAGTTAATGAGACAGGATAATGAGACGAACTCCTTGTTGTGTGGGTGTGTGGGCTCCAGGGAAGGTAGGGGGATGGGGGTGGGGGAGGAGAGAGGGGACTCATGGAGGGGTTGGGGTATGCAGGGGACTCGTTGTGGAGGGGTTGGGGTATGGAGGGGACTCGTTGTGGAGGGGTTGGGGAAGGGAAGGGAGGGGGGGCGAGTTGGCTGGCTGGCTGGCTGGCTAACTAATAGAGAGGGGAATGGAAAGGGGGAGAGTAGAGGAGAGTGACTGACGGGAGGGACTGAGGGGAGGGGAGAAGGGAAATCAAATTGTTGGAAAGAGTGAACAATGGAGGTGACAACAGAACAGGATTTATAATTAAAGAATAAGTAATGTTGGTGTCCAACTGGCCAAATTGGAAGCTACCTACCTAGCCTGATTAGTGGCACCGGTTGGAGGAATATGTGACTTTTATTTATGTCGCATATTTTTCAGCATGATTGGCCATGGTTAGTCATAGAACTGATTACATTTTGATGATTCCAGGAAAAAGATAAAGGTCAGGAATGGACACGGTTTTTGTGGCATTTTCAGCATTATAGTAGTAAGGGGAAAGATAGTGAAATATGGGTTGGTAAGTCCGTAGAGTTTATTTGGCTTTTACGACCGTTTGCGTGTCGGTCGCGTGTTCTTCTAGTTATATCATATTAATCTGTACGCCTGTCTGTTATGAGGCGAAGAGATCGATATGAGAGGTGACTGGAAGATAATTCGAGTGGACTTCAAACAAATGTGGGTTTTTTGTTGAATAGAATTGTGTTGAGGTGGTTTGTTCTTGGCGACTCGATATAGGATTAAGTAACAAAAAAAATTTTACTTAAAAAACAAAAAAAATTTTACTTAAAAAAATGTTGTTTTCTTAATTTTTTTTTTTACTTAAAAAAAATTGTTACTTTAGAAAAAAAAATTGTTACTTATAAAAAAAATTGTTACTTAAAAAAAAAAATTGTTACTTAAAAAAAATGGTAATTTAAAAAAAATACTTAAATTTTTTTGTGTTTTTTACTTAGTATTTTTTTTTTATATATATTTAAAAAGAAAAAAAAATTACTTAACAGTGTCCTGATCCGAGACACAATGATTTTAAATCTCCACCAACTATAGCGATTCGGGAGGAGTGGGATGTGGGGTTGGTAGATATTCGTGTTGTGTCTCGGAATCAGGACAGAATTATTGACCTCCAGTGTACAGTCATGTTCTAAAGTAGTACTGCAACTGGTGAATGGAAGTGATGAGGCATTTTAGTGAATCTTATGAACCAATATTATAGACTCTAACAGCTATAGTTTCGTATCATTTTTCGGGGTTAGTTTCATTCGATAATATTACAGGACTATTGACCCCTCACCACTGTAATACGCCAGCCCAGTGTGTGTGTGGGGGGGGGGGGTGAAGAGGAGGGGGTCACAACAAGAATATAATAGTTTGCTGTGTTTAGAATTGAATAAACAGAGAGAAGAACTGGGAACACCCGGTGCGGATAGAGAGTCTAATTGGGTGAACTTTGCCGTCCAGGCTGCCTTAACTAAATTTGTGCATCCCATTTTCCCTCGGGGTATGATAATATTGGATGTAAATAGTAATTACTGCAGTTCCGGGGAAAATTTGGTTTTGTCCCTGGAGTGGACATGGGTCAGGCAGTTTGGTTAGGTTAGGTTGGGTTGGTTTGGGTTAGGTTGGGTTAGGTTGTGTTGGGTTAGGTTGTGTTGGGTTAGGTTGGGTTGAGTTAGGTTGGGTTGAGTTAGGTTGGGTTGGTTTAGATTGGTCTGGGTTGGGTTAGGTTGTATTGGGTTAGATTGAGTTGGGTTAGATTGTTCTGGGTTGGATTAGGTTGGGCTGAGTTGGGTTGAGTTGGAGTGGGTTGGGTTAGGTTAGGTTGGGTTGGGTTGGTGTGTACATGTGTGTGTTAGTTAATGGGTCTGTGTTTGTATACGTCTGTGTGTGTGTGTGTAAGTGTGTGTATGTATGTATTTATGTATGTATGTTTGTGTATATATGGACCAGTGTGAGTGATGGTGATGGTGGTGTAAATGGTTAGTGTGGTGTGACCGTAAAAACGCTTAAACGCATTAAAATGTAAATACAGCTGCCTCTCTAATTATTCACCAGTTCTCCTCGTTTCTCTATGCATGAATGTATATTATTTTTTGGTCCAGTGTGTTTGTGTGAATAATATTTTTTGACATAAATATGAATGAAATTATTTGCCGAATGACTTATATGCATGGATGTGTGTTAACTTAATGAATATGCAGGCAAACATGATTATCAACAGGATTTTATATATATACTGTATATATTTTTGTTTTACATTATTATTTGTCAGATTTGTTTTGTCTGTGTTGTTGTCGTCACCAAGGATAAAAATAATGTTTCTCATCTCACACACACACACACACACACACACACACACACACACACACACACACACACACACACACACACACACACACACACACACACACACACACACACACACACACACACACACACACACACACACACACACACACACACACACACACACACACACACACACACACACACACACACACACACACACACACACACACACACACACACACACACACACACACACACACACACACACACACACACACACACACACACACACACACACACACACACACACACACACACACACACACACACACACACACACACACACACACACACACACACACACACACACACACACACACACACACACACACACACACACACACACACACACACACACACACACACACACACACACACACACACACACACACACACACACACACACACACACACACACACACACACACACACACACACACACACACACACACACACACATACACATACACATACACATACACATACACATACACATACACATACACATACACATACACATACACATACACATACACATACACATACACATACACATACACATACACATACACATACACATACACATACACATACACATACACATACACATACACATACACATACACACATACACACATACACACATACACACATACACACATACACACATACACACATACACACATACACACATACACACATACACACATACACACACACACACACACACACACACACACACACACACACACACACACACACACAGACACTGCTTGATCACTACATGTATCATTGCATTGAATGAACACGTATAAGTCAATAATTGCCAAGAGGAACCTGTTTTAATTACTGGATAGATAATCCTTCATTTAATTTCTTCTTGTCATCAATAATAACAACATACATTTTTATCATATTGTCTGATCTCTTTAACACGCATTCGGGGAATCGACGTTTTACTAAAGCTCAAAATCCGTAAATTGATCAGGAGGTCGTGTTTGACAAGAAAGCCAGGATGATTTTTTTATTACAAACGCATTTCTTTTACTCGCGAGTTAGGTTAGGTTAGGTTAGGTTAGGTTAGGCAAGGATAGATTAGGTTAGGTTAGGTAAGTTTAGGTTTGGTTAGGTAAGTTTAGGTTTGGTTAGGTTAGGTTAGGTTAGGTTAGGTTAATGCACCGAGCTAGTTCAACAACCTCAACACTAAACGCCATCGGTGGTAGAATTTACTCGTGCTTTTCAAACATCATAGCCTCGAGTTGGGGTTTTCACTTTCGTAATAATTATGGCCTGGGAATTTTACAGGCAGAACACGTGTTAGGTTTTAGCGGTAAGTTTATGATTAATTCACTTATCATCAGAGCCGTGCACGTGTTTTGAATGTGTGTCGATGAAGTAGTGAAAGAAGAACATGTTTTGGTTTAAAAGATGTATAAGCAAATTATCTCCTACCATCTATCTGTCTATTCTTTCGTCTATCTTTTATCTATCTTTTATCTATCTATTCTTTCGTCTATCTTATCTTTTTTTTATCTATCTGTCTATTCTTTCGTCTATCTTTTATCTATCTGTCTATTCTTTCGTCTATCTTTTATCTATCTATCTATTCTTTCGTCTATCTTTTATCTATCTGTCTATTCTTTCGTCTATCTTTTATCTATGTGTCTATTCTTTCGTCTATCTTTTATCTATCTATCTATTCTTTCATCTATTTTTTATCTACCTGTCTATTCTTTCGCCTATCTTTTATCTATCTGTCTATTCTTTCGCCTATCTTTTATCTATCTGTCTATTCTTTCGCCTATCTTTTATCTATCTGTCTATTCTTTCGCCTATCTTTTATCTATCTATCTATCTATTTATATTTTTGTCAATATTTATCAATATCTATTAACATGGATGTGATTATAATGTAAGGTATGTGAGTGTGTTTCCCGATGTGGACGAGTAAATTTTTATTATATACCGTGTTTATGGTAGTCGGGTGAGATGCAGTCACTGGGAAACTCTGGAATCTCCCACTACCATTCATTATCCCACTATTTCACTACCATTCTCACTCCTTCCTTCTACCATTTCTACTCCATCCCCCACTGCCACTTCCTCTATCACTCCCTCTACCACTTACCACTCCCTCTACCACTTATCACTCCCTCTACCACTTATCACTCCCTCTACCACTTATCACTCCCTCTACCACTACTACTCCCGCTACCACTCCCTCTACCACTCCTCCTATCACTACCACTACCACTCCCTCCAACTCCCACTCTCCCTCCCTCCAACTCCCACTCCCCCTCCCTCCCCAACTACCACTCTCCCTCCCTCCCTTCCCAACTACCACTCTCCCTCCATCCCTTCCCAACTACCACTCTCCCTCCCTCCCTTCCCAACTTCCACTCTCCTCCTCTCCCTCCCCCACTACCTGCCTCCCTCAGCACGCCTCATCTCCAGCTGCCCTCTGGCCCAGTGCCCAAGGCGGACATATGACCGTGATATAACTAATTATTCTACCCTGACAATTGAATTATACCGCTCATTACCCACGTCGCCAAGGGGCAAATACAGGCTAATCATATAACCACCCAACCCAACCCAGCTCAACACAACCCCAACCCCATTACAACTCAACCCAGCCCCATTACAACTCAACCCTATTCCAATTCAACCCTACCCAACCCTATTCCAATTCAACCCTGTTCCAACTCAACCCTACCCCACCCAGCCCAACCCAACCCAACCCAACCCAGCTCAACCCCACCCCCATTCCAACCCAACCCTATTCCTACTCAACCCTACCCTACCCCATTACAACCCAACCCTATTCCAACCAAACCTAACCCAACCCCACCCAAACCAACCCAACCCTACCCAACCCTATTCTAACTCAACCCATCCCAACCCAGCCCAGCTCAACCCAACCCCATTCCAACCCAACCTAACCCAACCCAACCCAACCCAGCCCAGCCCAGCCCAACCCAACCCAACCCCACCCAACCCCACCCAAACCAACCCAACCCTACCCAACCCTATTCCAACTCAACCCATCCCAACCCAGCCCAGCTCAACACAACCCCATTCCAACCCAACCCCAACCCAACCCCATTCCAACCCATATCCAACTCAACCCTTTCCAATGATACCCAACCAAACCCAAACCATTCCGACCAGCTCTGTTTCTCTCTCGTTTGGTCTCTCTTCTCACATACCAACCCAACCCAATTCAATCCAATCCATTACATTCCGACCTGATGTGCTCTTCTCTTACAGGCCGATTTCACAGATGTTATCGTTTGTTTTGGTTCCTCCTTAATCTCATTTGTTTTGTCAGTCTTCATTTCATTTCCCAAAAGCTCAATGATTTCATTAAATATATTTATTCTAATTATGGTCGCTGCCTAGTTTAATATTAGTCACCAATTCCATAAAATAAAACGGTCCTAAGTCATTAATTTCACACAGTGCAGTCTCTTTCGTTCGGATGCTTACAAATCACTACGAACAAATGTGAAATCGGCTCCCCGACTCTCCCCAACTAACCTAATTACCCTCCACACTTCCCTGCCACTTACCACCCTTTACCCCCAGACATCCCTTTCACTCTCTGCTGTTCCCCACTAAACACAAAATATACCATTTACCATTTCCCAGAATCCCCCTCCCCCCCTACCCACCAACATGCTACCATTTTACCACACGTCTAAATATGACTGACTACCTCAACCATCCCCCTTAATTCCTACTATAGGCTGTTTCTCCTCGCTACATACATACATACCGGTACATACAACTATTTATCATCCCCCAGCCATCATTCTCATCCCCTCGCCTCTCCACAACCATCACCACTTCATACTACCATTACCCCTTGATACTACCATCACCACTTGATACTACCATCACCACTTGATACTACCATTACCACTTGATACTACCATTACCACTTGATACTACCATTACCACTTGATACTACCATTACCACTTGATACTACCATTACCACTTGATACTACCATTACCACTTCATACTACCATTACCACTTGATACTACCATTACCACTTGATACTACCATCACCACTTGATACTACCATTACCACTTGATACTACCATTACCACTTGATACTACCATTACCACTTGATACTACCATTACCACTTGATACTACCATTACCACTTGATACTACCATTACCACTTGATACTACCATTACCACTTCATACTACCATTACCACTTCATACTACCATTACCACTTCATACTACCATTACCACTTGATACTACCATCACCACTTGATACTACCATTACCACTTCATACTACCATTACCACTTCATACTACCATTACCACTTGATACTACCATTACCACTTGATACTACCATCACCAATTGATACTACCATTACCACTTCATACTACCATTACCACTTGATACTACCATTACCACTTGATACTACCATTACCACTTGATACTACCATCACCAATTGATACTACCATCACCACTTGATACTACCATTACCACTTCATACTACCATTACCACTTCATACTACCATTACCACTTGATACTACCATTACCACTTGATACTACCATTACCACTTGATACTACCATTACCACTTGATACTACCATTACCACTTGATACTACCATTACCACTTCATACTACCATTACCACTTGATACTACCATTACCACTTGATACTACCATTACCACTTGATACTACCATTACCACTTCATACTACCATTACCACTTCATACTACCATTACCACTTCATACTACCATTACCACTTGATACTACCATCACCACTTGATACTACCATTACCACTTCATACTACCATTACCACTTCATACTACCATTACCACACACTCCTACAAATGACCACCTCGACCATCCCTATTCATTCCTGTTGTTTCCCTTCACTACAAACATCCAACTATTTACCATGCCACATAATTATCCCTTTCCCATGCACTCGTCCTTCTCATCCCCCACACACCTCTCCACCATCCCAATAGTACTCTCCCTCTCTACCTCACCACCACCACCACACCTCTCCCTCTCTACCTCACCACCACCACCACACCTCTCCCTCTCCCTCTCTACCTCACCACCACACCTCTCCCTCTCCCTCTCTACCTCACCACCACCACACACCTTTCTACACCCCCACACTCCTCACCACCAATACCACCACCACACCTCTTTACACACCCACACTCCCCACAATCCTCACCACCACCACCACACACCTTTCTACACCCCCACACTCCTCACCACCACACACCAATACCACCACCACACCTCTTTATACACCCACAATCCTCACCACCACCACCACACACCTTTCTACACCCCCACACTCACCACACCTCTCTACACCCCCACCACCACCACACCTCTCTACACCGCCACCACCACCACACACCTCTTTACACACCCACACTCCCCACAAACCTCACCACCTCACCACCACCACAACACACCATTCTACACCCCCACACTCACCACACACCTCACTGTCACCACCACCACACGCCTCTTTACACACCCACACTCCCTACAATCCTCACCACCTCACCACCACCACACCTCTCTACAACCTCACCATCACCACCAATATCACCACTACACCTATCTACACTCCCACATTCACCACAATCCTCACCACCACCACCACCACACACCTTTCTACACCACCACCACCACCACCACACACCTTTCTACACCACCACCACCACCACACACCTTTCTACACCACCACCACCACCACCACACACCTTTCTACACCACCACCACCACACACCTTTCTACACCACCACCACCACCACCACACACCTTTCTACACCACCACCACCACCACCACACACCTTTCTACACCACCACCACCACCACCACACACCTTTCTACACCACCACCACCACCACCACACACCTTTCTACACCACCACCACCACCACCACACACCTTTCTACACCACCACCACCACCACCACCACACACCTTTCTACACCACCACCACCACCACCACACACCTTTCTACACCTCCACACACCTCTCTACACCTCCACACTCACCACCACCACACACCTCTTTACACCCCCACACTCCCCACAATCCTCACCACCACACACCACTGCCATTACCACCACCACCACCAGCACCACACCCTCACATACCTCATCACCACCCCAACCACCCTCCCCCTACCACTCCCCCTACCACCCTCCCCCTACCTCACTCCCCCCCCCCTTCACTATGCATCACATGTCCCATTCATCGATCCCATCTCTCTCCACCTCGTCTGTAAAACGAGCTAATGGTACTCATAAAACTTGTCCCGCTATGTGTGTGTGTGTGTATATGTATGTGTGTGTATTGAGTGTGTGTGTGTGTGTGTGTGTGTGTGTGTGTGTGTGTGTGTGTGTGTGTGTGTGTGTGTGTGTGTGTGTATTATGTACACTCGCGGTCAGAAATGGCACGATGACTCGCAACTAGCCAAGTTTTGATAATTTGAACAAATATGTGTTGTAGGGAGACGCACAGTTGTTCGAACCTGATAAAAAAAAAAATTATAAAAAAATTTTATAAACAATTTTTATAAACCATTTTTATAAAAAAAAAAATTGTTATAAACAATTTTTGTTATCAAAAATTTTTGTTATCAAAAATTTTTGTTATAAAATTTTTTTGTTATAAAAAATTAAAAAAAAAAATTTTGTTATAAAAAATTTTTGTTATAAAAAATTTTTGTTATAAAAAATTTTGTTATAAAAAATTTTTGTTACAAAAAATTTTTGTTACAAAAATTTTTGTTACAAAAAATTTTTGTTACAAAAAATTTTTGTTACAAAAAAAATTTTTTACAAAACATTTTTCTAACAAAAATATTTTTACCAAATAATTATTACAAAAAATTTGTTACAAAAAATTTTTGTTACAAAAAATTTTTGGTACAAAAAATTTTTGTTACAAAAAATTTTTGTTACAAAAAATTTTTGGTACAAAAAATTTTTGTTATAAAAAATTTTTGTTATAAAAAATTTTTGTTATAAAAAATTTTTGTTACAAAAAATTTTTGTTACAAAAAATTTTTGTTACAAAAAATTTTTGTTACAAAAATTTTTTGTTACAAAATTTTTTTGTTAAAAAAAATTTTTGTAACAATTTTTTTGTTACAAAAAATTTTTGTTAAAAAAAATTTTTGTTAAAAAAAATTTTTGTTAAAAAAATTTTTTGTTACAAAAAATTTTTGTTACAAAAAATTTTTGTTATAAAAAATTTTTGTTATAAAAAAAAAATTTTATAAAAAATTTTTGTTACAAAAAATTTTTGTTACAAAAAATTTTTGTTACAAAAAATTTTTGTTACAAAAAATTTTTGTTATAAAAAATTTTTGTTATAAAAAATTTTTGTTACAAAAAATTTTTGTTACAAAAAATTTTTGTTACAAAAAATTTTTGTTACAAAAAATTTTTGTTACAAAAAATTTTTGTTACAAAAAATTTTTGTTACAAAAAATTTTTGTTACAAAAAATTTTTGTTACAAAAAAATTTGTTACAAAAAAATTTGTTACAAAAAAATTTGTTACAAAAAAATTTTGTTACAAACAATTTTTGTTACAAAAAATTTTTGTTACAAAAAATTTTTGTTTCAAAAAATTTTTGTTACAAAAAATTTTTGCTACAAAAAATTTTTGCTACAAAAAATTTTTGTTATAAAAAAATTTTGTTATAAAAAATTTTTGTTACAAAAAATTTTTGTTACAAAAAATTTTTGTTACTACAAAAAATTTTTGTTACTACAAAAAATTTTTGTTACATAAAATTTTTGTTATAAAAAATTTATAAAAAATTTTTGTTATAAAAAATTTTTGTTATAAAAACTTTTTGTTATAAAAAAAATTTAAATCAAAAAAATATAACAATGTTTTTATAACAAAATTTTGTTAAAAAAA